>DWCF01000514.1:0-44881 GCA_018230265.1 Delias oraia | reverse complement strand
GGAAAGACGATCTAACAAAGGTCGCGGGCAACCGCTGGATCCACATCGCTCAAGATCGTAGCGGGTGGGCGTCTTTGAGGGAGGCCTATGTCCAGCAGTGGACTTGAATGGACTGATGATGATGATGATGATGATATATATATAACATAATTATATATAATAAATATAAATATATACATATTTTGATATGTTTACTAAATATACTAAACTATTCAAAATGTTGAGAAATCTTGAATAATTCAAATGATTTAACATGTTTGTATATTTTAGTTAGCCAACATCAGTAAGAGAAGCAGATTTCAGGCAGAACTACATCCTATTAAGTTATTTTGTTTTTCAATATAATTTCATTCATTTCTTTTGACAAAAATCTGTTTTAAAAAAAGAAAAGACAGAAGCTCGAACAAATTATAACAAAAGCTTAAAGTAACAATAAGTCACAGTTCTATAGAGTGCCGACTTTACAGAACTTAAGACTAGGCGTAAATACAATTTGCTAGCGCGAGAAATGACTTGTTAAAATCTTTTACGGGCTCATAAAGTCAGATGCTGTTTTGAACTTATTTTTATAATAAATAATTTTTTTTTCGAATTAATAACTCAGCAATATTATTTATCGTACAAATATTTAACCAATTGTATCAAAGAGTCTGTGTTACTATTGGAAATTAGATTCGAGAACTTTTTTACGGTGAGTTATAGTTTTGCCTTAAATTATACATAAAGCTGTATTTCATCGAATGGTGTTATGACCTCAAAAAAAAAATTACAGACATCATTGTCGTGACGGACTTTACCCAAATCTCTTACCATTTTTCCAGCAATAAAGTATCAAGGCATTAAATTAAATTATTAATAAGATTTTCGCAGCTACTGCTTACTTTAGTTTAATAACTGTTTAGTCATATATACCACAAAGCCGTATGAAATAACAGTTAATAGACGCTAAAGTCAGTACTTTAGTAAATGCTTCTGAAATAGTATGTGAGCTAAAAGAGATAAAAGCAATTATGAATAGATATACATTTATTTAATAATGAACACTACGAATTTCTTCGCTAGTTTGAAATTTTATCAGCTGCTAAATTCCTTTTACAGCAGTAGCCGAGTCACCAAACAATTGCTTCATTCTTTCTATACTTCAGGTTATTTATCTTTGCCGTGGTATAATAGAATTTAATTAAGTTAAAGCGACAAGCTCTGCGCGACTGAAATTTTACAACTAGCAAACTTGTTCTTAAAGAGTTATGCTTTAACCCTTAATAGCCTGATTTACGAAAGTAATTTATTTTTTATATTACTGTGTTTGCCTGAGAGTCTAGATGAAGGGAAAAATAAAATAATAATGATATTTGATTGTTTTTTAATTTCGTTAGAAAAAATATTATACAACAGTAAAATATAGCCAATCTATAAAAAAAACTAATAGTAATGTGAACATTCGGTTTTAAAGATTGATATCAAATTTGAAACTCTAGAATATTAAGGGTTAAGTGATTATGGCTACTCATTATCCTTAAAATATCATGTTGTAATTATTTTTAATTAAATTATTTAAGATAACTTAGAAACTACTTAACGTGACTCGAGTAGAGGTATTTCTCTTAGAGCATAAATACGTCAATATTCATTTCACAAATAAAGCAAATAAATTTTTAATAAAATACAATATAATTAAAGATATTAAATAATTAAAATACATTAAATAATCTTTTATATATATCAAAATAATGTTAGTAGTTAAATGTTAGTGTTAATCTATTACTAATTATTCCATTATTCTGTTTATTAATTTTAATTTTCTGAACTATGTTGATTATGTTACTGCAAAGATTTTTTACAACGTTCAATAATACAGTCGTCATATTTACTCAAGCGTCCACTTGGCGTAAATAAGTCCGCGCCGTCTGGATGCAACTTCGCTAAATGTACCGGACGAAATGTAGCGAAATGGTGTTACGTGCAACGAATTTTTGACCGGATCATTTAACCGGATATATTTAAGCTTTGATTATATCATCGCCTCTGTTCTTCGAGATTTGTTGAATTTCTTGGTATTTTTACTCTTTACTCCTAGTTTATTGATGCTGAGTGCAAAATATTGACATTATGAATAGTTCAATTTAAGTTTAAGGTATACGAGAAAGCTATCTCTTACCACCATGAACGATAAAGGTGTACAGAATTAACTTAACCAATAACATAATACAAATAATGTTTACAAGCTTAGCTTATATATAAATTAGACTCAAGTATAAAGAGAAAGTAATCGATTTACTAAATCTAAAATCAAATATTCAAAAGAAACTCATATGAAATACAAAATTGTATGCTATTTCCTAATACGATGTGAATAGATAGGAAATGCTTTTATATTTCAAGTATTCGAATATCCTCGATAGACTCCTTTAAGACGGAACAAATCGGCCGTGAGCTTAAGTATACTGACCCGAACATTTTATGCACATTACCTTGCGTTGTGCACATTTTATTCGCTATTAAAGAGTCACACATACATATGTGTACATCTTACTTAAACAAAGATGACCGAAATAATTTGTTCTTAAGCAGTTGACCTTTATTTTTTTATATAGTATAGCGGACAACGGAGCAAGTGGGTCTGCAATATGGTAAGAGAACACCGCCGCCCATGAACAACCGCGCTACAGTCCGCGTATTAGTTATATATCCTCACTCACTCGGCGAAACACAGTAGAAGCACCGTTTCACGCTGAGTATTATGTGAGCCCGTGGAATCACTTGAGACGAGCCCACCTAATTTGTGCGTAAGCATATGCATCAGCATGGCTCTCCTACGGCTGCAACAGTATTAAGACACTCGCCCGGCTACTATCAAGGCCTTCCAGAGACCGAATAAATTATAAATTTTCGGACCGGGATTCGAAACCGAAACCTTCATGGTAAATGTAATGTATGCTTTATGGTAGATCTAATAGACCACTTAGCCAGGAGGCTCTCAAAAAAGAATTATGAATTATTATGAATATCCTTTATGGAGTTATAAGACTTAAAATGACATTAGTATAATAAAACTTGGTTTATTTAACGTTTCTTTTCATGAACTTATAAACAAAACGTAGTTCAAATTTTACATGTGATAGTGAAGGAAATATTTTATAATTATTGACAGCTTACAAATCAGACAAGTAGATCAGCCATTACAAGATTTTTTAATTTTTACTTCTGTTATTACTAACTAAATATTATTATTAATAACACTAAAATATCTTTTCATTTTGTTTCAGGTAAGCACTATCTCCTTCTATGTACGTTTTACCACAAAGCTGAAATTCGAATTATTAATCGGCAAAGGCAGTGGCATAAATGAAATAGCAAGTGCTATATTACATTAATCTCTGTTCTAATTACTAGCGTCTCGCCAACCTACTCATAGCTTCGATTGGCAACTCAATTATAATCTAATTATAAGTTTTGATGTCCACTCAAGTGTAAAATTAAGTAAGACACTCATAATTTTGTGCAAATTGCTTTTGGGTTATATCGCTCGGGATGTAGGCTTAATGGAGTTATAATCAGTAATTCGTGTAAAGCTTTTATGTTATTAAAGAAGTGTTGGCGAAATATAATGTTAGTATAGTAAACGTGAATAAAAGTACAGATAACGAAAAAGTATTATAAGTATTAAGTTTTATAAAGAATTCTATATGAACTTTGCTAGTTTAATGAATTTAATAAATAATGGGATTTTGGGTTGAAAATATGTGAATTCTGTTAAACTTTATATATTTAAAAAGTTTATAAATGATTTACTTTTATATTGAATAGTTGCTAAGGTTAATTCTTTTTACCTACAACTGATAAACTGTTATCTATATTTTTTACTTTCAAGTATTTACGCTATTGACCTAAATTTGAAAACAGATGTGCCATTGAAAATATAGACGGCCAAACACTAATTTCGAGCCATCACTTGATTCCCAATCGCCTAGAAAAGGTCTACGTGATAAAAATAAAGTTTAGGACAATTGTACGCAACATCACTTCGATTCGGATCGTCGGAGCGTTCCGCGTGAAGTGATCAGACACCTGTCTACACGATATATTGGAAAATGGCCAGATTGTGCGATGGATACGCGGTGACGTAGTCAAAATAGAAGTAGAACTTCTCATCAGAATTATTTCTGCTATAAACTCTTTCTCTAATTACAAACAATGATAATATGATATACGGATTTCACCATATTTAATTCAATTATAGTTACTTTTTTTGATTCGTATTTTTGATAAAAACTTGATTTAAAATTTAAGTATTTTTTAAAGAATACATGTTAAAAATGTTTTTGAGAATGATATTCTTTGCTTTTGAAATGACTATATTTTAAGTATGGCAATTTATCTAATAAAATCATAAATTGGTAACAGTTTAACTTTAATAATAATGTATAGAGGAGTGATGGCGAGTGCCCTCGGATGTCCACGTCAAACCCATGTCGGTGGTCAATTAAAATCATAATTGGGGCTCCACAAGGGTCTGAAATTGTTCCTAGTTAAACGCGACTCGATTTCCCTATATTAAAACTACGCTCATAACCCTGCGTAATTAATGTTCGAGAATGAACCGTAATTGAAGCTTAAATGTTATTTTTTTTATCGCTACGTTTATATTTCAACGTAATTAGACTGCAAATTACACACATGAAATTGTTCCATTCGCTTTCTCTGCCATACTCCAAGCCACGTATTGAGCCAAGATTCAACAGCAACATGGCTACAAGTCAAAGCACCGAGCTGCAACTCGTGATTCGTTTCCATTCTTACACTTCACGAGTTGTGTTGCTATTTTTGGTCGAGTCTACTCCCACAAAGGACCATTGCAATTATGAAATCCCTTCTGAGAAACTTTTCACGTGTTATAACGTCATGGATTAGGTCTCGCATTATAGAGTGTGTATCTGTTACGAGATACTAACAATTACATTTGATGTAACTCATTAGGCATTCATGACGGAACAAGGCGCGTAAATATCTAGCAGTAGTGTCAGTGTAGTGGGCGGGAGCTATGCAAATTTCATTTAGTCGTAATCCACTCAGCGGGATTGCACTTGATTGATAGACGCAAATTGGAAATAGGCTGCGCATTCCGAAACGGCCGCGGGCGACAAACCCACGGCTGAGTGTGCTGAGCTTTTGATTTTGTTAACCGTTTGTGTTGCTATACAAATTACGTATCGCAAGTTCTATGGTAACTACCAAAAGATTCTATTCCGTTGGCTTAGTATGTAACTAATAAAACAAAGAGTTTTTGAAGGTCCTTTCTCAAAATATAGTATTTAAATATAAATATAAATTTTACTTTATGATATGTTATAAAATAAGCCTTCGGTTATATCTAATGTAGTATTTCCTGGTATTAATACGTAATTTATCATGTTAAATTGGCTTTGATAGTTGTTTTCTGGCTAAATCATTTCGTTTAAGTAAGCTGTGACTAAATTTATTTTAATATTGATTTACCGCACTTTCAATATAAAACCTAATTGATGAATATAGAAATAACTTTCTAGTTTTATACAAAAGTATTCTTTTTTATATTACATAAATACTTCTTGGTTCCAATTAACAAATACAACAATAATCTATATACTTTTTACAGTTCATATTACTTTAATTTAAAGTGTTATTACTATGTAAGATTGTCATCAGTAGGTATAAATGAAATATATGTTAAATTTATCATTTTGTAGCAAAAACCTCATCCCATTGAACAATAAATGCATAAAATTTTATGCAAGCCCGACACTATTTCGGCAAATGATATCTTCGACACTAGACATTTTACAGGAGAGGTAAAATTTGCTGATTTCACTCCCTACTTTAAATGTTCGACAGATTTAAGGAGCGTTATCTTTTGTGGTGCGAAATGGCCAAAGTTTTTAATGTAATATAATTTTATTTTAAATATTTTAGCTTATCGATATGAATCTAAATAAAACCAGAAATAATTAAACCAGACTCTTTTATTTATAATTAAATATGCGTAATTATTATATTTTAAGACCCTCGTAGCCATGTAGTTTAATAAGTCTACCATGAAGCGAGAGATATCGGGTTCGAATCCCCATTCGGATAATTATAAATTATAATTTAATTTATAATTTATTTGGTCTCTGGAAGGGCTTAACAATTTGTCTTAATACTATCGCACCCGTAGGAGAGCCATTCTGACGTTTTAAATGGACCGGCTCATCCAAAATGACACCACGACCTTACAAAATACTCAACGTGAAATGGTAGTTTTATTTGAAACCGTACTTCTACTGTGTTTCGCTGAGTGAGTGAGGATATTGGAGGCCATTTAAATGCCGCTTAAGTGGCGTAAAAAGCCAACAGTACAACCAATGCGCGGACTGTGGCGTGGTTTTCCATGGGCGGCGGTGTTCTCTTACCATATAGAAGACTCGCCTGTTCCGTTGTCGGCTATACTATGTAGAAAAAAATAAATAAATAATATCAAAATCAAACAGATTAATCCATTTAATATTTTTATCGAATAGTAACTTCCACAAAAATCGACAAACAATTCTAGTAATAAACACTACTTGCGGTAAAGCTGAACAGTTTTTAATTCCGAACAGCGCGCGATAAAACGAAACTATAAAATGGCGACGGTGTCAACCCCAATTAGTAATATAAAAATACTCGTAAACCTAATAACGAGAGGCTTCGTGCTGTCCACTGTGTTACTGCTCTTATTGTGTTTTATGTGCCATTTTCAAATAGCTTTTTAGATAAGTGTCATTGGCACGTTTTCCTGTTATTACTATGGCTTTTTATTCACGCATTTTTTATAATATAGGCAATGTTTATAAATCTTATAAAGCTCGCCGGAAGACCCTGAATGTATGTCGCCTCCGACAGGTAGAGATAGAGATCCAAAGGGGAGGCCTATGTCCAGCAGTGGACGTCCTACAGCTGAAATGATAATGTTGATGATGAGGTAATTTTATAGACCCACTTGCTTCGTTGTTTGTAATACCATAAAAAAAATAATCTATCATTTTGATGTCAAAATTTTACTTTTGTTCATAACTATTACACAAATTGTTAAAAAATGAATATTCTCAAATATACAACAAAAACTTGAACAATGAAATACTGTAAATATTATTCTTTCGTAACATCTTCGAAAGCATTAGATCGTATTTTCCTATATTGATACATTGGACATTGTAAATGAAGATGAACTGTTTATCTGTTCATTTTTTAAGACTATTCGTTCAACATGAATATATTTTGCAAAAAATGAATGAAATGCAATTGTAAATGTTCAAGCTGAGAATTTATGAGTAAAATACACAATTTGTATATATATTTACGATTGCGATGTATTAATAATTTGATTAAGACTAACCATACAAAATGAAACTGTTAATTTAGGATGTATACCTTATTTTAATGGCATAAATAGAAAAACAATTTGATATCGCGTTATTGATGTAATATGACTTCATTAACGAGTCCAAGTTTGTTGATAGAGGCCTTATACACTAAATGGGCTAAATCACACACAATTTACTGTACAAAGTTACTAAATAGTTATTGTACGTCGGGTTTAATTGAAAGGTTGTGTAAACTTAAACGTTAATGTTAGTGGACCTCTGAAACACTGTTTGTGATTACCAAATACATTTACTATGGTAAAGTCGCGTTGCTTAGTCAGTCACTCACTTTATTTAAATCAGTAATAACTTCAAATCTTGGTTTAACACATTTAACTTAATATTCCTATATTTACTTATCATTTAAATCTGATAAAGAGAACTAAATCTTTATATTTAGGAGGAATTATTAAGGAATTGTGATATTTAATGTAATACTTTTATTGCTGACTTATATACTTATATTATAAACAATAAATTTCATTCAAGAGACGTTACTTCTATTTTGATTCGCGACTGAATTGTTTACCTCCTGATATTCTAAGCTTAAGTAAATTAAATTTGTAATTTAAACTGGCTGAAATTAATAACGAACAAAAAGACACTGTAATTTTTAATCTTAGAGTGCCTACCCATGGGAGAGTCATGCTGAAGAATATGCTGACGCACTAATTGGGCAGGCTCGTCTGAAGTGATACCACGGGCTCACAGAATACTCAACGTGAAACGGTACTTGTATTGTGTTTCGCATAGTGAGTAAAGATATCGGAGGCCCTTACAAGCTGCCGCTTGCGGTGTAAAAAGCCGGCAACATAACCAGTGCGCGGACTGTGGCGCGGTTGATTATGGGCAGCGATGTTCTCGTACCATATAGGAGACGCATCTGCTCCGTTGTCCGGTAAAGATTAAAAAATGAACTAATCTTTAAAACTATAAATCTTAAAAACAAACAGTTTATTATCTAACATAATCCCTTAATGAATAAACAGATCAAGTATCTTCCATAGAGAGTCAATATTTATAAAGGCTCCGTCAATTATCGATGTTAAGTCATGCTTAAAAACAGGGTATAGATAGATTTAATCGATATTACTTCGGGATTACGCTCTTGGAAGGGTTGTGAGTGTTTTGTCTTAGAAACAATTTTAATTTTATAACAGACCAAATTCAAAATAATTATAGGATAGTAATAAATAGTACCAAAATGCGATATGAGTAATCCATATAATACCAAAATCAGTAGAACTTGGATCGAATAATTGTGGTTTATATAAATAATATCTCGTTTAGTAAGAAAAATATGAAGTCCTTGTTCAATTAAAACTCGACGCCAAGTGTTATCAAAAATCTTTATACTTTACACAAACAGTATTCGACGGGTACAAATCGGTAAATACACGGATTAGGAAATATTGGTCTTTGAATCCACGCGTATAGGCGCAGTGTTTGTCTACCTACGAACGTTTAAGCAAACAGACAAACTGTTAATATTGGCAAGCGATCGCAATAGATATGTTACGGGGCCAGCTGTGTAATTCATAACTGTGTTTGACTTTATTATTGTTTGTCTTCGATATAGCCATGAGTCTAGAGTTTTTCGACGCTGTGGTTTTTTACGAGAATCGGTACTGTTATGAAATATTTATACGTAGAGGTAATTTATAAAAGTTCTTATTAATATAACTTTACTAAATCGATACGATTGGATATTTATTAAGAAGAAACCTAATCTGTAAACAATCAATTGAAACCAACATATCATTTACTTTTAATTGTTTATTTCTCTCAACAAGGTACAATTTATACTATAATTAGCGCTCAAACAAATTTGATAAACACGACTAACAAAATTTAAAAAAAAAAATTTCGAGACCTTTTAGAGAGCTGGACTCTGTACTAGACTCACAACCTGTATGACAGAATCTCCAAGCTCCCAACCAACCAAATTAATAGAAAAGTTATCAAATTCTCTTTATCGTGAGACATTATTTCCTTCTTCGTCGGTCAGCCATAGCTCAGCACCGTAGTAAAACACAATCCCAGCTCAAAACAAATCCGTTTTGGGTAGGTATATAATTTAAATTTTCTACTTATTATAATGAAAGTTTCCTTTGTTTTAAATATAATATACTCTTATGTAATGGACTACCTATTAGTCTTTTATATCTATATTCAGTTCTATTTACTATCTTCTATTTCATTATTCACAACGGTACCTATTTCAAAGGTTTGTAATAACTGGAATCTGAAACCAAAAGCACCGAGTAATTACAGCGGCGTGTATCGGAAATAGCATTTTCTTTGATACATTAAATCGTATCATAATATTTCTATTCACTTGACTTGAAACCGCAGATTCAAAATGAATGTAACACTGAAGATATTCTGCTGAATTTCATACTGTATTGTGAATAAATCTTACAATTGTGAGAATATGATGGATCTGACTATTTACATTATACTAGTTCATTTTATATATTGATTGTTAGTTCAAATAAAATTTATTTAGCAGGAAAATATGTGAAATAGTTACTTGGAAGCGAAGCTATGCAGAAAAAGCATTAAGTATATAGTTATTTAATAAGTTGCGAAATCAAATCTCGTATTTACAAAATATGACATAAAGCCTCTATAGATACATGAAATGATTTAATTTAAAATTAAATCATTTCATATACATGGTATGTATATGTATGGATAAGCATGTCATTTTGACAGGGAACAGATAAACCAATATCCGCGCTTTCGAGACATGAGTACTCAAAGAAATGATTGTAACGGCTTCCTGTTGCCTCTGACGTTAACTTATATGGGATATCTTCAATTTATATATAGCTTTAAACTTATTGATATACTTTGTAATGTGAGTATGTTGTTTCAAAAATTGGTTTTTATTAAACTGACACTTCAATATATTGTTAGCCAACATATAAAGAATTAATAATATAGTGATTTTTTTTTTAAATCTTTTATTAAATAGTAATTTAAATTTTTTGAATTGTTACTCACGAAATGAAATTTACTTTGCCGTTTATAAAATATTGAGCATATTAATGTTATTTCAGAAACGTGTCTTGATCTGAATAAATATCATTTTGTGGTTCGCAAATATAAGCTTTAATTATTCTTAATACATTAATATTGTTTTATTTAACATTACCTTCTAGGAACTTTTGTTTAGTATCGTATGAAAAGTAGATTTTATAGAGAATGAGTTGTAAAAATATACTCTAGTCCAAATAGAGGCTCTTGTAAAAATATCGATAATTCCGGGTCCATGCAGTATAAATACAATAACGTTGAGTATCCGTCCGTCGGATGCGCGAGCACGAACTCGTGAACACAACTTTATGTACGTTATATCACGTTTTTTCGCAACAAATTTTACGATTTGTTTAGACCTCGCTAACTTTTTAAATTAAGAATTGGTGGTGGGTTGTTGAAATGATTTGATCTATTATTTCTTGAGTTAGTTTATTTTATTCCACGCACATTTCGATCAATGTTGATTTTTAAAAATCAATCAATATTTTCCTTAGCACATATATCAGAATTTTATATAAAACTTCCCTCAACTAATTATGATTGAATCTTATGGTATTTTTATGTTATTCTTTAGAAATGAGTTTGTAAATAAATATACCAAAATAACTAGAATTCATATTACACTTTCCATACAAGCAAAGCCTCAAGCCGCTATTAGTCCATGGGACGCATTTATCAAGAAAATGGTGTCATCAAATCGTTAACTCTTCCGGCAGCTTTATATCCAGAAAGTTGACAGGCAAAGACAAATATCCTACGAGGATCTAAAATGGAGGGATAGCTGAAAATGGTTGTGGTGGAGAAGCATTATTTATAATTTAATATGCATGAGAATTACTGAGCACTCACTACCTCTTTACATGGAAATATTAAGTAAATAAAATTCAAAGCAGTGAAGCCACGACGCTCATTCCTTAATTAGTAGCATAGTGAAAAGAAAGTATAGCGCATTTATTCAATGGTAATAACTGGCAGCTCATAAATCGACTCAAGAATAAAAGAAGATAGATAGAAGACAGAATAGAAGTAAGGATATTTCATTCAATCTCTTATATATATGTATACTTATATATAATATTGTATAGATTTAGTAATGTATACATGCCATAAATTTACAAAAACTTTTTATGGAAAAATATATCGAAAAAACCTAATACTTAATAATTAAGTGATATCACAGGCTTACAGAATACTCAGCGTGAAACGATACTTGTACTGTGTTTCGCAGAATGAGTACGGATATCGGAGGCCCTTAAAAGTTCCGATTAAGCGGCGTAAAAAGCCGGCAAGAAAACCAATGTGCGGAATTTGGCGCGGTTGTTCATGGGCGGCGATGTTCTGATACCATATAGGAGACCCACCTTCTCCGTTGTCAGCTATAGAATAAAAATTAGTAAAATAAAAACTTTATTCAAATATTTGAAAATTGAGTTACGAATGAAGTTCGTAGATTATAGCTCAATATGCCATATTGGTTTAATTGTATTTATCGATCTACGAACACTGACATACATAGAGACATTTCATGTTCAAATTTTGAGTGTGAATATTATACAGTATTTAAAGGAAATGTACGTTCTGTATTATCCCACATGAATTACCGCCATTATTACATCACGTGCGATACCAATGAAATTTTGATAAAATCAAATGAATATAAGACGTGACATCATTCCTTGTAATTATTGTCAATCTCATAACATGACACAATCAAATGCTATAATAATGTTTACTTATTAATTCTTTTTTTAAAATTATATATGCCTTCTTTTTTATATATAGTTTTAATCCTTCTTGAAATAAACACTTGTTTTAAGAAAGTTTTAACAAAAATCAAATCTATAAAGAGACTGCCCGAGACTGTTAACAATGCAGCTGCCACCACAATATTTAAGTGCAGAGTGGTGGCTGATGATAGAGGTGCTCTACAGCACGGAAAAGTTGTCCAAACTCTCAATTGTATAGAAAAAATAATCATATATAATATAATATATGTCATAATAAAAAATAAATAAAATGACATGTTTTTTGTTATAAATAAATGTATTGTATTGTTTTACTAAATTGTAATAGATTACTTACCATGACATACATGTTAACATGAATAGATGCATAGTGTAAAGCCTGTGAACAAATATTAAATGCTAAAATAATTATTATAATATAAACGTAATATATATTTTTAATCATAAAAACACTTTTTTTCAAATAACTTTTATATGTGAATAAGTTTTAAATCAATAAACACATTACTTTATATTACTCAAGGCGAGCCATGCAAGAGTAAGTTCATTCCATTAGTCAAAAGTGATTTATGAAGTGATATCGACATTTAATTTCATACTGCTGTCAATCATTTAGTTTGTAATACAGAATAAACGTCTATCAAACGTGATTCAGTATTTTATGGTTTGTAATTTCACCTTTTTCAAACTGCCTATAAAACTGAAGAAGTTATAGTATGCAATTATAAATGTGATTACAATTTTGTTCAAAAATTCTACTTAGATTTGTTTATTTTATTTAATATGTTACTAATCATTATTTTCAAAAAGATTACATCATAGTTAAAGTTTTTTTATTACTAATGATGTATATTTGTGATAGTAGATTTATTTTAATTGTATAGCGAGTAATGGATCAGGCAACGAGTAAGTGAGCTCTTACCATAGAGGTGACCCACCTGTTGAGAACTCACCACCGCCCATGGACAACCTCGCCTCAGTCTATTCTTTAGTTCTGCACCTGGCTATTTCACAGGCCACTGTTATCCCCATTCACTCTGCGAAATATTTTTTACTGATATCATGGGAGAGCCATGCTGAAGCATATGTAGATGCACTAATTGGGCCGGCTTGTCCTAACTGGTACCACGGCCTCACAGAATACTCAACGTGAAACGATATTTGTACTATGTTTGAGTGAGTGAGTGAGGATATCGGAGATCCTTAAAAGTGCCGCTAAATTAGCGTAAAAATTCGGCTCTACAACCAATGCGCGGAATGTGATGCGGTTGTTCATGGGAGGCGATGTTCTCTTACCATATAGGACTCCTACCTGCTCCGTTATTTACTATAGAATAAAAAAATACTACTAGCTACAGAATGGCTTGTGTAGAATTTACGGATAAAATTTGTTATTGAATATAAAATCTATATTTTCATAACTATAACAGTTATCATAACTTTAAAAGAAATCGAGCTATCTTTATTTAAAAGATATGCTCGATTTTTTTTACATATCAACAGAAAATCGTTTCAATTGCATAAATTCCTCAAAAAGGTATCCCTAGCTGTTGGTGTGTGGATCGCACTAAATTATTCCCCAAGGTCTCTGTGAACGGTTAATGAATTTTTAATCGAATTACACAGTCCGGTCCCGTGAGAAATTTTAAATAAATCTTAACGATATTAATGAGATACAACTAGTTTGAGTATTGTTCTTCACGGTGTAAGAAAGGGAAAATTATTTTTATTTGTACGGTCAGGTCAATGAAACAATTAATTGAATTTAGACTGATTTTTCCTCTGATTTTAAATTAATTAATTTACTAAACATAAAAATCCATGGACAATTCTTGAAATAATAATTTTTACATATACCTATATACAATTTTTAAGATAATATAATTTCACTTGCTTGAAATAAACTACCGCTTTTAATTTTTATAATTTCCAATTTGAAATAAAATAAAATGTTAATTTTGCATAATTCGAATTTATATTGCTTTCAATCTTGCGCCCGACTAATACAAAATTTACGAGAATTTCTTACTCTTGTAATTAAACCTCTCTTAGTACATTAATTTCAATTAAGCTAAGCTCAGGCTTGAAATTCTATTTTGAATCTTATCTCCCTTTGTTTAGGCTTAAATTGGTGCTATTTCTCTTTTTAATAAAATTTGATTTTTGTTTATCTAGTAGGTACATGTTTTGGTTGAGTTTGTAAATGTTAATCACAACGTTTCGTAATGTTTATTCAAATATATTATACTATTAAGAAGGAAAAAAGACCAAGGCATACCTTTATTAAAGATCTACAAATAACTTCTTCTATACAAGTTTAAAAGATCATCCGTGGGAGAGCCATGCTGAAGTACATATGGACGCACTAATTATGCGGCTCCTACGTAGTGATACCACGGGATCGCAGGTTACTCAACGTGAAACGGTACTTGTACTGTGTTTCGCCGAGTGAGTTAGGATATCGGAGGCCCTTTAAAAAATGCCGCTTGAGTGGCAACACAACCACTGCGCGGACCGTCCGTCGGGGGCGGTGTTCTCTTACCATATAGGAGACCCACCTGCTCCGTTGTCCACTATACTATATAAAAAGATACCATCTTTTATAGTTTTTTTAAGGTTGGTAAAAACAATAGAACAGTTTTCTACGGCTATACTGAAAGAGTCCACTTAAAAATAGATTTTTTTTTCAAATAATGTTATTGAAAATTTTATTTTATTTCTGATTTGTATATACGTTTATTTTTTTTTCAACCAAACTAAACTTTTAAAAACAACCTCCGAATTCAAAAAGAATGCAAGCTTATTGAGAACATAGTGATAGTGAGCGGCTGTATTGTTGTCACGCGCTATCAACCGACCCCACTCACCGCTCAACAAATATTTGCATTCCACTGAAAAAGTAATACGATTATTAATTTACCCTCGATTCATCAGTCACCAGTTCGATTCCCTCCAATAAACACATCTGTTGTTTACGATATTCACTTTATGCAAATGGGAAAATTTAGTTTCAATTCACCCAACCCAGTATTTTAAATTTATATTAAAGGAAGAGCACTATTTTAGTGTGTATTTATTATTTTGATTAGAAAAAGAAATTAAATTATTCAAATATATTATATTATTATTATATATTATTTAATTTAATTAAATTAAAAAACCAATTACTTGATTGTGATTAGAAATGGTTACAGTTAAAATTTCAGAAAGATTATTATTATGGAAGTTCATTTTTTTCTATGTTTTGGCCATTATATGTTAATCTCTCAGATATATTTCAAAAAATAAATAATAGATTTATAATGTATATAATAAAATTTATGTTATAATAATTGTAATTATTTTTAAACTATTCATTATAGACACTCATATATTTTTGTCTATCTCCTCATTGTCTACGAAATATACAAACTATAGAACTATTTACGTTCAGAAAATGGTACAAATAACTGCAGTAGTTGAAATCCATAGATAAAACAATAGATAGATGAGTACGGACGCACATATTTGTATATATAGTCTGGTACATAGGCTGGCGAGCGCCGGTCTCTTAGTTTGATTACCGTAAGACCACGCTTCGCTCCGGTGAACTTTCTAAGCATTTGATGCAGTGTGGTGACCAAGGTTTAAGATAGGATCAGGCAAAATGGATTCATTATCAACATAATGTAATGAAAGATCCCGAAATGAAATACATTTCGTTAGTAACGTAAAGTATGAAATTATGTGGTCACTGCGTATTCCTTTGAAAATAAATATTCATCAGTAAGGATGTGAGTTAAGGTGAAAATTTATGATATTTAGCCTTTTTATTATTGAAAAATGTTAAAAAACATGTCTATTATGAAAATGTTTATTCGACATATTTTTTTTTAAATTATATAGCGATGCAAGTTTGTTTCCTTGTAAGAGATTGTGTTTTGTAGTCCAATTTTTACATCGATTAGACGGCATAACTTTTTGGGCCTACCTTCACGTAGCACATAGGCGAAATACAGTAGGTACTATTTCACGATGGCATTCTGTGATCATGATATATTATTTAGATCGTATATTTTCAACCGAATAAATTTGACTTATAAATTAAATAAATAGAAAAGTTTGTTTAAATAAATTTAAATTTTGTTACTCTTAAAGCGAAAGTTTTTGTATGGATTTTAGTGCAACTTTGCAATAATATATCTCACAGATCAGAATACAACATAGGCTGTGATTTAAAATGATATTACGTTAATTGGCGAAAATATAATAAAATTTGTCACGTAAATCGGATCTGGTAGGTCTCGTACCTGCCAGGATGGTGTCTGCTAGGTTCAGTAGTTTTAAAAATACATATATACATACGATACATACGATATATGTTTGTCTTGATAAAGCCATAAAAATTGGTTACAGTGTGCAAAGCAAACATTTGTGCAAGTTAGTGCAGCACTTCCGCGGTCCTCTGAAATCAACTTGGTGCACACTATTATGTGATGGTTAGCCTCAGATACCGACGTTTTCACTATTGCTGATAATAACATTAACAGACAGCTTGTATGTGTAGCTGTTTTGACTAACTACATTGGATTAGTATGCTTATACATATTTGTAAGTTTTGTGTCAATCTAATCGAAGAAATGAAAAGAATATAAGGTTATTTATATTTATTATTTATTATTGTTTACAATATTATACAAGGTTGTTTAAAAATATTTTTTTATTATTAATTTCGACCGTGTGAGAGCCTTTCTGAAGCATATTCTGATGCACTAATTGTGCTGGCTCGTCCGAAGTGATACCACGGGCTCACAGAATACTCAGCGTTAAATGGTAACTGTACTTGAAACGGTACTTCTATTGGTTCGCTGAGTGAGTGAAGATATTGGAGGCCCTCAAAAATATCGGTTTGGCGGCGTAAAACGCCAACACAACCAATGCGCAGACTCAGCGCAGTTGTCCATCGGCGGTGGTCTTCTCTAAGCATATAAGAGACCCAACTGCTCCGTTATCCGCCATACCATTTAAAAATATATCATATATTAAACATTATTATTGTCATTTTTAACTATTGTAACTATATTATTCATAATATTTTTTGTTTATGAATACAATGGTCTAGTTGAGCTTATGAAATATATAAGAAATTTTGAAAACATTTCAGAATCGCTATTACAACAATCTTGTTTCTTATTTCTAAATATAATAAATGTTTCCATGAGTTTATGAAATTCGTCTCGCGAAACAACTCTGGATAAATATTCACAAAATTATTTACCTATTTTATAAAGCCAATTGAACCGTTTTAAATTTCGATTGAAATATCTACGTTCACTGTTATAAATTAGTAATATTTCCATGTTTTTGTAAGTATCGGATTTAATTTTACCGACCCTCGATCCGAAATCACGATCATGCAATTACGTAGAACTCCATATAATATTGCGATATCAATATCGAAATTTTATAAAAGATTAAATCAGAGATACTCAACCCCTGGTGAAGGTATCGAGAAATGGAAGTTAGCGGTAAAAAAATAATAGTTTAAATAGACATTTATTACTTAAGTATGTAATTTGCAATTTGAAGGCTGGTTGCATAATTATACTGAAATGTTTTAGATTAGTCCATACAGGCTCATATTTAATATAAAAGTAACCATTATTGTAAATTAATTCTTTGTAGTCATACAATTCTCTAAGCTTGTAAGCTTATAAGTTTTTATGAGATATTACAAATATTTGGTACGTTATTTTAAAAATGACTTTATAAATGTTTTTAACAGCTGGATATCATATTTAATATTCAATAATATTATAGGTAACGAGAAACAATACAAGGATAAAGCTCTTTTGGACCAAGTTTTTGAATAAAATAAAATATATTTATCATCATTAAATTGTAATTAATTCACAATATGTAACAAATTAATAAAAAGTTTACAAACTTTAAAAGTTTTAATACAAAACCAACATAATAATTCATATAAATTAGACTAAGTGTACGGCTATATTTAATAACTGACGGTAATCGAAGTTCAAAATAAACATGTAATATTCGTTTCCTGAATAAACTGGCATCGGAACGCATTTCATTAGCCGACGATTTAATTAATATTGTTTAATTTAGTATAATCAAATACTTCAATCAATATTTCGCGATAATTAAGTATGCGAAATTGAATTTTGATAAGGAAATTTTGCATAATTATGGACGTTTATAGAGGAATCAATTTTGAATTTTGGAATTTACTAATGAAGTTGATAGAATGTTATATCCTATGTGTGTGACGCAATATTGTGTGCTTGCTTAAAATAAGTCTATATTTCATATTATCTACAGTTATGTAATTGATATAGTTTTATTTCAAATTAAAAAAAAAACGAGAAACAGGAAATTATACGCCGTAACTGCGCTACGTAATTGTTACGTGACATGAGATACGTGTAACGAAATCATTTAACTGCTACCGCGATTTTCTATTCAAAGTGAATTACAAATAACTTAATTTTTTAAGTCTTTTGGTAAATGTAAGTCTTACGTGTAAGGGCTTAGTGTAGTCTAGGACAACTTAGTTGCTTACGTATTTATGTAGATCGTTTTAAATCCGCAGAAACTTGGCAAAGACATGGTCTCACATAACTTCACTCAAAGGAAGTGATATACCGTTTACGAGGATTTTAAGCACTCGTAGTTTCGGTCTGTTTATAGCTGGACTGTAAAATGCATTGAATATTGCAATACTTTGGTTTATAGCATCCAATGATGCTATTTAGGTATTGGAGACGTCTCTACGTCTTGAATTAGGTTAATGTTAGCGTTTCTTCTCGTTAACTATTCAATCTTCTGTTAATTATCTCTATTTAATTCTAGGATCGGCATGAATTGTAAGATGTTTAATTATACAGCCACGTAAGTTTAAAATTCAACTTGTAAATATTTTTTTTATATATCGGCTCGGTATAGCTACATTTTTGCCTGTAAAATATAAAATGTATTTTATATTCTTTTATAATGTATTCTCAAAACTGAAAATTCGCAAAGGAAATTGCTATTCATAAATTTCAATCAAACCGAATCAAAAATAACTTTTGTTTTTCAATACAAATACAAAATAAACATTGAAATACTAATAGTATTAAAAAATGAGAGATAAAATATCATTTTGTCGAACATCAAAGTGAATTTTTCATTCGTAATAAGCGGGTATTGTCGAAAACAAAACACGTAGAGAAAATAGCTTTCAATCAACGTATCATGTGCCGTGACTCGAGTAGAACTCGGAATGCAGGTACGAAGTGAAAATACTAATGTTAGTCTACAACTTCATAATTTAATAAAATATTCGCATCCAGGCAAAAATAAAGTATAAAATGACTGTTTTGTTTCCATCTTTAAAATTCAATTTGATATTTGCAGGAGCGTTAGACATATATCTATATTTATGTTTATATTGTTGAGGATAATAATTTTTTTTTAAACATTGCTCTTCCCTCTATGTCTTGCCCGTGTTGACCAACCTTGCTCAAGCATAGCATAGCTGGCATATTGGTCCAGCTCATTATTTTGATGTATTAGCTTTAATATTGGAAAGTATATTTAAAATCCGTTCAGTAGTTTTTGCGTGTAACAATTACAAATGCCCACCCATCTTATATTTAAACTTTTGTGTGAATAATATTTGTAGGATAATATTGACAACATAGTAATTATTTATTTGTAAAAATTTAAAGACTGCTTTACTGTTATTGAAAAAAATGGGATGGAAAATGGTGTGCTATAAACATAACTCTGTCACGCAGCTCGCCGACAGAAGTAAGACAAGTGAGGAAGGGGCACTTGTTCGCATACAAATAGTTTACAAATGGCGCCCCGTCGATGTCATCTCCAATGCTGTACGGAAGAAAATAAATTTATCGTGAAAAACTAAAATAAGAATTATAGTAACAAAAATAAAGAGTTTATCGAAGCCGTGACATATATTTACTTTGTTCAAAACCAGCACAATTATATTTAATTCTATATATACATATTATATATATGTATGTATATTAAAATACTACACTTTCCTTATAGTTCTTTTACAGAAATTACGATGAGCTGGCACTAAAAAGCCTAGATAGCTTCTTGAGGACAAGCATTTACAAACTTAATTATTTTCAATTATTTTATTTCATAATAATAGTCTATTATGGTCATAAGGCAAGGATCATACGAAACCAAATTCATATTTAAATTCTATTTATTTATTAATAGTGGATCCGTGATATTAAAGGCCGTATATATTTTAATCACAAATCGTATAAAAGTAATTACCCTTAATGAACAGTCGACAGAATAGAGACAGGTCGCCTTTGACAGGTATGCACGGAGGTCAGAAGGGGAGGCCTATGTGCAGCAATGGAAGTCCCACTACACGGCCCACGAAGACTAAATTGAAAATTTTAGAGAAACTTTGAGACAAATCTAACCCTGTATATTTTCGTCACAATATTTCATTGGAAGCGTCCGTCTATCTCAATGAGTGACATTACGATTTTAATCCTCTTGTCTATAAATTAGAATCAGCGTAATTGATACAGTTTGAACGGAGTTGGCGAACTTTATAAGGTATAATTCTAATTATTGTTCTTCATCTGTGGAAGAGCCATACTGAAGCATATGCTGACGCACTGATTGGGCCGGCTCGTCCAAAAACGATGACGCATGAAACGGTACTTGTACTGTGTTTCACAGAGTTTATCAGAGAGAGTATTCAGAGGTTATAGAAGGCCCTTCAAAGTGCCGTTTAAGCGATGTATAAAGCCGTCAGCACAATCAATGCGCGGACAATGGCGCGGTGTTCTCTTACCACATAGGAAAACCCACCTGCTCTGTTGTCCGGTATAGAAAAAAAAATTATACGCTGTTTATCTATTTCTTTCTTTTTCTTTCTTCTATGTTTTTCTTTCCTATGTTTGTATTTAAAAACAGATAAAACTATTTAAATAACAAGTATTTTACTTTTTTTAATGAAAACGAAGGCAAACGAGGACAAGGCTCCCCAGGATATGCGGTACTTTCTCAGTTCTTGCTGGGCCGCGGGTGCGTTGCCGATCTTTAAGGGATAGGTATGCAATTTTTTGAAAGTCACCAAGTTGTATTGGTTTGGAAATAAATATGCAGACAGCTGATTTCACAGAATATTGGTGGGCGACACAAAATGCCTTAAAAACATTCAGTAGTGATATTACAAAAATCAAGGTAATACAATAATACTTTTACGAATATCTCAATCAGAAATATTAGCATTTAGTTATTATTGATATACTATATACTATACTATACTAATGTATATGAATACAAATTTTATGAATGTTTTGTTAAATTTTTTGTTGAAACAGCCGATATTTTTTTCGTGCTTGAGTTGATTCATAGTAAATTGTGTTATTTATCTCTATATTATAACTTCTACTAATATTTTTTTCAAGATTCATATTTAAAAAAAATAGTTTTTAGAGTAATATTATGAAAGAAAGGAAATAAGCAAAACCATTATCGGAAAATGCAAAGCCTAAGAAGACTGCGACTTTTTCTTTAGGCAGAAAAAAATATGTCTAAAGAATTTATATCTTATCTATTATTTCAGGTATTTGTATAAACTGAAGGTTGTAACGAGATAAAAGAATTCTTTGAGCGGGTTAAGTACTCAAATGTCAACAAACATCGCTTCAGACTTCAAAAGAACTGAATTTTCTCAATGGAAAGAAAAAAAATGATTTTAATCTTGTTTAGTAAAGTCGAAGCGAGACCAGAAGTCAGGTGGCGTGAGAAAGAAAACTCATTACTTCTTATTCACTGACATGGCTGCTTAGTGTTGTGCGATATTTAGGTATCGATGCTAGAAAAATGTTCTGAATAGCAGTTAAATAGCATAATATTACATAGAAAGGACAAGTAAAAGACGATCCAATTTTTCTTACGGATGTTTAATGTATGCCAATTTTGTTATATATTTTTAGAAGCATGTATTTTTTTAAATATATTGTATGTAATTCAAAGACTAATTAAAATTTGACTATAAAATTATGCGATTTTCAACTTTAGATAACATGAAAACGCATATATATATATAGACACATTAAAACATATTATAGTATCATAATAACTGAAATCACAATGAAAGCACATATTCAATATTAAATCGATACTTTTTTACTCAACCCAACCCTATAAGTCGATAATAAATTTAAAAAGTAACACATTAGTATGCCACTAGCGTTGCGTCTGAGCAGGACAAAGTAAGATATATTATTATGTGTCTTACTGCAATACACACTCAATTTCAGAAAAGATTTCAACAATCGATTTACAACGAATGCTTTAGCTTTTGGAATTTGTGAGCCAGACGGTTTATAAAAATTATATCATTCACTAAACTGACAAACTAGCTGAGGATATGAAATTATTTTTTATTAAAATTTCTGTTGAATAATTCTGGATTGGCATAGAACGCTTGCAATTTATAGATTGATTTTTATTGAAAACACTTTAATAAGCCTTCTTTTTTAAATCAACTGTTACAATTTCCAATCATATTTACCTTAACATATAATCTTTAATATTTAAACATTGAACTCAATAGTCGTTGAAGATAAATCAGTTAAATCAACCCAAAAATATGTAATAATGTAAAAAGTCGGTGAACATATCCAAATGGGATTTGCAAAGGAGCCTAAAAAGAGTTCGGTGAGGGACTGAATATAGGAGGGATCGTCAGATTCAATTTGGAAGGCTCTTGAGGGAAATGTGCCACAGTCTATTGCATTTTATTAATAGTTGTTTCCTTTGATTTTAGGTATTACATTTGTGGCGTTAAAATCGTTGTCATGTTTTTAGTGAGAGACATAGATAAAGATTCAGTATAAAATTGGTATAAATAATTATTTAATATCATTATGATATCCATCTTCAGTATACTCAAATGAAAGAATAATGTAAAAAAGACTATAACTAATAGAAATATACTACTTTATCATAGTATTACAAATTAAGATTGATCTAACAGGCTTAATAATATTCTGATATTCTATTTCGTTGGCTAAATGCTATTGTAAGTAAAACAAGCATTATAATTTCTACTATTGTAATTGAACGTGGCCATCAAACAAAAAATCTAGTTTTTGTATATATATATAATTGTTTAATATTATCTTTATTAACTGTACAGCAAAATGTATAGGTGTTAACTACATTTCAATCAATACGTGACTACAGCGATGTCACAGTAGGCCGATAATCATGCAACTCGCATCTAACATTACACCTTAATTAATTGGTTATACAGAACAAAGCAAATCAATTATGAGCTTATAACATGGCGACACATCAGAGTACACCTATTACTTTTGTCCTCACATCTGAACAAAGTTCAAAGGTGAAAACCGATAATTATACCGATGTAGCTGTATTAACTTCTTTCACCTTTGTGAAATACAAAAAATAATAATATCGCAAAGGTGGAATTTGAAATTTCAATTAAATAGGTAATTGAAATTCAATTTTTGATGTGGTTCAAAAACTTTATTACTTCATAACATAAAAAAATATGAAGTTTTATTTTGTTAGCTCCTCCATTTTGTAATTATATTGAGATTGATTAGTTTTTAAACGATTTTATACAAAACGTTTGAAATATTTGATATGTGTTTAACATTTTTATGTTTTGATATTTCTATTTAAAAAAAACAATAGATAAGAACATCTTTGTTCTTTTATTTTACTTCCGCTCTTAAAAGTAATATAAATAATATGAATAAAGTAACACTTAATGTACCTAATCCCGCGTGAAACCCATGTATAAGTGGACTAGTATAGCCACGTTTCAATTAAGGCTGTCTTCTAATGCACAAAGGTCGCAATTAATTGGCAATTAATTACAAGTCAATGCATCTTACACGGAAGCTATATTGCAGCCTGAATGTATAATAATAACCTTGGAGAATATTTATAAAGATAAAATTATATTTCATTACCTTTTAGGATCGCACTAAATAAACTCAAATACGAGCTTCAATTTACTAATAATTTTTTTTTGTAGTTGAATTAAATTAGTGAAATGCTGTAGATTATTTTAGAATTTTCTAAATTACTTCTAATAAAAACTTCAAAACATTTACAATAGTTTGTAATGTTAGAAATCATTAGAAAATTATTATGTATAAGAAACTTCAGTATCGAGAAATAATGTTGTTTTTTCCGTGTACTTTATTACTACAATAATACTGTGATAAAATTATGTTATGATTAAATAACACTCGTTCGAGCAAAAGTGATCTTCATACAAACTAAAGCAAGTAATAGATTGTTTTTAATATTTAAATAAAAATCTAAACGAATGACCATTAATATTTAACCTCTTCAAATTTTTCAAGTTTATTTTTGAATCAAGTCCCAATAAGCTTCATTCAGCGCAGCACAGCCAGATAAAATGAAAATCCCTAGAAATTGTGAGGTCAAGGAATACCAAACCCGGTTGAGTGGAGTGGATTTGTCTAATGCGGGTCAAAGATATGAATACTCTATATTTGTGTTTAGCAGTCTCTATACTCTTGTTCCATTTTCAAATGTTTTCATTTTATTTTACAAGTTTCATTCATGTACATTATTTAAATGTAAATCGCACATATATTAAAATATCAACTTACCCAAGTTTAAGTTACGTAAATCTGCCTCCTTTTCACTGATTGAAATAGCAAAATTAAAAATATTAACTGAGACCTGAGTGTATTAATTAAACAGAAGTAATATGGTGAAATGCATGATAGAATTTAAAAATGATTAAAAATATAATTGATTATTAACAAACATAGGAAAAGCTTGATTATTCAAAAATAAAAATATCGCAACCTCATTTCATTCAAGTAAGCCAGCGGCAAAGCGTGTCCGTTAATCCTATCGCCGCAGCAAACATTAAAAAAGAGCGAAAATGACGTTTCCAATTTTCTACAGTTGCCCCTAGCTGAATTCATTTTATTTGCTGCATAGCTCGGAATCCTGTCAAACGCCGAACGCACTAGCCATATTTCAATACAAGACACGACTGGCCAGTATTTAAAATGATTTTCACTTTTTCAATCATTTTAATAATTGTAAAATTTTAGCAGTTTACTAGTATACGATTACATGTTATGAAGTGTTTTGGTTTAAGTAAGGCTATATTATATAAATGTTCAGTTATTCGAGAGATGTCTAGTCATATTAGAGGCTCGTATAGCGTTGAAGTCCACTATTTCATAGGTTGACAAAAATATATGTACTTTCTACATATTATGTATAATATTAATATGTGAAGCGATAACGTTATACATTTGATGTTTGGTGCCATTGAAGTTTATATGGAGACGAATTGAATAAAGATATATATTTTTAAATACCTTAGAAATAATTTCAATTACTTAATATACTATTTGGACAAACGATCTTATAAAGATTTCAGGAAGACGCTGGATGCAGGTAGCTTCCGACAGGTATGCATGGAGGTCGGAAGGGGAGGCCTTTGTCCAGCACCCGACGTCCTATGGCTGAAATACTGATGACATAAAGAGTAATTTGAATCACACAATATTTGTTAGAATTAATAATTTTATGTTTGTATTATTGTCTTGAAATAGCTCGCGCAGTTAAATATTATATTTATCGATTGATTAATAATTATGTCTGAATATCTAAGTTAAGAAATAGTCATGTTATATACTTAAAGATAATTTAATATTTAACACCAAAGAGTATAACTATATTATTTTATCACACAAAATACTTAAATTATTTGAATTTCTTACTGGAAGTCTAAGTTTTTATATTTTGTTTGGTTAAGTTAAGATTATTCTTTTGCCTCTGCGTTATAAGGTAAATTTGATTCTAAAAATTAGCACTTATCTGCTCATCTAGAGCACTATGGAGATAAAAATATGATTTTTGTTAACGGTCATTGGAAACCCCCTCTTTAATTACTAGATATACGAATTTTATATGGAGCTTCATCATCATTATCAGCCTATTCAAGTTCTCTGCTGGACATAAGCCTCTCCCAAAGACGACCACCTGTTACGATCTTGAGTGATCTGGGTCCAGCGGTTGCCCGCGACCTTAGTGAGATCGTCTTTTCATCGCGTGGTGGGACGTCCTACTCTGCGTTTTCCGGTATATGAAGTTTAGTTTGACTTTATCAAACGAATTTTATACGGATTTTCAATAAGGAAATACGGAAACAAGGTCTCTGACACTGGTACCTCATGTCGACTCCGGCACTACTTGTCATATGACGTACAATGAAAATCTATTTCAAAAACTATGTTGTGGATACTCCGCGTTTAGTTGCAGTGGCTAATAATCATAAAATGCATAGGAGAACATTGTGAGGTGAAATTATTGTTAAAAGATAAACTCGCATTCAGCCAACGATTGCAGCGTCCAGAGTCAGACTCCAGCAGAGATTTTAACTAATTTTTTAACCAATCATAAATATTTTAACTGTGTAAAGAATCTAGGATTATAGATTGTTTAGTTTAAGGGCAGGTGTTTTTTTTAATAAACTGGTTGTATACAGCCCTGACAACTTAACGCGAACTGGGTGGCGAGCGGGAGAGCGCGCCAGCATATGGCAGGTGTTAGAACTGTTTGCCACTAGATTGTGCTGCCTTTCTATGCGCTAAGGTTTATATTCTACTCTGTGCATATTATTACCCTCTTGTAGTCTAAGCAAACTGTTATAAATCTGAATATCCATTCAACCCATTATTTTAGCCCTATCTCATACTATACACATACCTAACTTCAATTCAATTCAAACTTGAATTTTTTTAATATCTTCCGCTAGGAGACTATTAGTTATAATAATCACAAAAATTGTTAGTTTGCACAATAAGATTTCATAAAACATCAACAAAATATTCATGCATTATAAGAAATATCTCAGAATTTGGAGTTAATCCAAATGAATGACGGGGTGTGTCGTGATTCATGTAAAATTCATAGCAATTTCAAGTTCACTTCATCGCTCTGCGGCGCGGGCGGCTCAAATTTATGATAAAATCACAGACGTCTAATCATGTTAGTGTTCAACGCTCATTTACATTATGGATGATAATATTTACTCTGGTTTATTTTGTAAAGGGTTGAAGTAAGAACATTATATACAGTATTTTCTATTTGAAATGTTTCAACAAATTCTATGAACAATCTGTTAAAAAAATCATGAGTCAGGACATAAAAATGAATTTAGCACGTAATTGCCGGCAATATGTAGCACACATTTTCTACGTACTTAGCGCATTTATTCAAAGTTTGTCCATTCAAAACGTAATATTAAAACTCTCGAAAAACTCCAAACAAAACAATAACTCAAGTAATAGAAGTGGCAAAGTTTCGTGTTCACAGCCCGTTGGGTCGAAACGTTTTCTTTTATCTGTTTTCATTCCAATTTGTAATTGATTGTGTGCTAAAAAACATCGTCTGCGTGGGAAAACCCGCGTGCGCTCAGTTTGTCTTGTTTCAGCGTGTTTACACCTGTCCCCTGTAGTTTGTTTAATACGAGAATAGGATTATTTTTAAACTGTATGTTGTTTTTCCTGAATTGTTGTTTACAATTTATGTTTAAGTTCTTGCCATGGATATTTTGCAAGTTTACAATTGAATTTTTAGTTTTATTCACCACTGATATCATAATTGTTATTCTATTTTATATTATAATATAGTTTAAATAATGTATATCTGTTTGCCACTCAGATATAAACGATTAAGTAACTGTATCAAATGTTTTCTAATTTTATACAACAATTATAACATAAATAAATTATTTTAATATTATATTAGTATGAATGGGATAATGAGATTACTTATTATTAGTACAATGGCGTGGTATTCTATACCAGTAGGTAAATCTACTTATCGAAATTTCTATGAAACACATAATTAAACTTTGTATTACCGTGGTTTTCTGAAAGCTCCCAAAACAATAGGTCGGCAGCTATTGTAACGGAATTCGAAAATTATTTTCAAGTGCTTCGAACGACGAACTTGTTTATGGTGTTAAATGAAAATCTATTGTTCTACGCCTATTGGATTTTATTGATTTAATATTTTGTATATCTGTTTTAATATGATTTCATGAGTAATATTTTATTCTTATTTAAAATAATTACTATTAATATGGATTTTCGTTATGATCAGTTGTTTGATAAATGCATATTACTATAAGGATGTATAAGGTCACTAGCACAGTTATAAAATTGAATAGCAAACTTAAAATATCATAAGAACTGTGCACCGTCTGAGCGGTACGCAAATTGCTTCCATCCACTCCGCTTCCGCCGCGATGCACTTCCGCCACATCCGCTGATGCTATCTTTCTTACTTCTACGCAAATAGAACGAGAAATCAAATTATTACTCCGTCAATACACTTTATGATGAAAAATAAGATTTCAAGAAAATTATAAAATTAATGTTTTAAAACAGTGGTTTTCAGTGATTTATACTAAAAGGTTTATTTTCATTGTATATTAAAACACGAACAAAAACTCCCTGAATATTAATATTTTTACAAACATTTCATTCAGAAACATTCTAAATTCATATCTGATTATTACACTTCAGTCTCATTTAAGGAATATGTGTCCTTTTCACTTCTTGTTACTGGTATCACAGTATTATCATAATACAAGAAGACATTTTTCTAGCCTACTACTTACGACATTTAAACCCAAAACCGTCAAATACTACACACCCAACACGATCCATCTCACTTATCCCACATCAAAATGCAAAATCTTTTTTCGTGTTGCCGGAAGTGAAAATATCTTGAGTGAATTACTATCTGACTTCAATAATATAAGATGACGTAAGCCGAATTGGTAACATGTGGCTACGGTTTCTTTGTTCAGATATAATAGAATGACTCGTTATTTCTTCACTCGAATGAGACGCGAAAGACGAAATAGTTACGTCTATCAATTATAGTATGATTTTGGTTTTATTATTTCATACTAAGAGTTTAAATAAATAAGAAAACAGTATTAGTAAATTTTTTCGATCATAAAAAAAGCTATAACCGTTATGACTGAAAGCAAAACCAATGCTTCTAAATTCATTATAACGAAGAAATTTTAAGGCCTACAAATCAAACTTAACGATTCAATTAAAAATCAAAGGTAGCGCGGTGAAAACCTTATATCTCGACGCAGCATACCCAATGAATTACCGGACCATCCTTAAAGTATCGATTTTTTCATATTGCATTTTGATTTATAATGAAAATACATGTATTTTCTTTGTAATATTTCTAATACTAAATATTTTTGATAAAATCTGCCAATAAGTAATAATAACCGGCACTAAAAACAAGCAAGAACTGGTTTGATGTAGTTGCCAAGATCTAGATACATAAAATGTTTTTTAATAAGCCAATTTTTTATTATAAATTATCGTCATTTCAGCCGTAAGACTCCACTGCTGGACTTAGGCCTCCGCATTGGACCTCCATGTATACCTGTCGAAGGCGACGTGCTTCCAATGTCTTCAGGCGACTATTATAAAGACGTCTGTGCACCTTGTGGGTGGACGTCCCACGCTGCGCTTGCCAGTCCGTGGTTTCCACTCTAACACTTTTCGGCCACATTGGCCATCCGCTGTACGTGCGATGTGGCCTGCCCTTTGCCACTTCAGCTTGCTAATTCAGCAGGCTATCGCGGTAACTTTAGTTCGTCTACGGATCTCCTCATTTCTTATTCGATCACGTAGCGAAACTCCGAGCATAGTCCTTTCCAGAGCTCGCTGAGCGACCCTGAGCTTTGAGATGAGGCTGATGGTGTTATATAATGGAAGTAAAGTTATATACTACAAGTTGAATACACTGAAACGTGATTTTATCTAACCACAAACGTATAAATAAAATGTTCTCAGCCGCTTAGATGAAGAAAATCAAATAAAAAGAAAGTTCATACACGTGAGTAATGAGTGTGCGTTATTTTGACGAACGGGCCGGGGAAAAGTTGCCACCCGGAAATGGCCAAATGCATGAACATTGTTCAACGGGATTGCTCATTTTATATATATATATATACGATCGTGTAGTCTAGTAACGTAATCTTGTACTTTAAAATATCTTTAATTAAAAGAATGGGTTGTTCACCTTATAAACTAATTAGAATAATATAAGTAAATGAATATAAATATATTAGTAATAATAGTTTCATTTTATATTTCGTCTGGGATGTTAGATGTTGTAAGATAAAATCAACTCATGGTATCTGACCATGTTTCTTTGTTCTGGAGCCTTATATATTTTTTTATAGTATAGCGGACAACGGAGCAGGTGAGTCTCCTATATAGTAAGAGAACACCGCCGCCCATGAACAACCGCGCCATAGTCCGCGCATTGGTAGTGTTACTGGTGTTTTTATACCGCTTAAGTGGTATTTTTAAGGGCCTCCGATATCCTCACTCACTCAGCAAAAGCACAGTACATTGATTATTGAAATGTGACAGTACGTGATTATTGAAACTACATACTTTTCATTAACTGTAACTTAGTAACATATTTTTCATTAACTTGAAAACTACATTGTCTACATTTTCTGTTGAGGATATAAAAAATTAAAGATGTAGTAGCACTTTAAAGTTGAAACTTAAGTTTCATTAGAAACTACTACAAAGTCGTTGCAATAGGTGATTAAGAAAAAATTAACACAAGTTATGAAGCCTTATTAAGTTAGTCGTTAACTTGAACCTACAATGATACAACTTTTAAACTCTTATTCAATTATTGTTTCTTCTTGTAAAAATTTCCGTATAGTTTCTTAAGTGCTAATTTTGTAGTCGCACATAACTAGAATAATGGATGTATGATTTAATATTTATCGTAATGCTAAGCGGTTATAGGAAAATTATTCTGACATTTCAAAGCTAGCTGAAGTCTATTTCTATGACATTTATAAAGCAAGTTCGAACTATTCGATTTTGTGTCTATCACAGATCAGTACTCAAAACTTGACAAATGTTGTTTGAACACTCACCGAGAACGAAATCAGAGTGTATATAACAAGTTTAACTCAGGATACCTCAAAATACGGCAACGATATTATCCCAGCAAGCAGCATTGAGCAGATCACTGCACTGAGGTGCAATATCGCTTTAATATTGTGACATCCTGGTCACTGGAAACCGGTTCAAACCGACGTGCAATAATGAAGTATGTCTTTCTCAGAATATGTATACATAGAAGTTATAAGTATTTTTTTTGGAATACTTATTACTGGTTGGCTTTTAATAAAGTATCTTAATAAAATTAAATGTAGATACAAATTTAATTTCTCGAAAAAAAATTGTTTTTTTATTATTTACAATTAAAGCTGTCAAAAATATATCAAAAATTTTAGTTAAAGAAATTATAGTTTTTTAACAAAAAAAATAGTATCGGTATGAAAGGATCGGTAGCAATTACAAAACCGGTTTGGGAAAATCGGTTTTGTTCTTTGATAACGCTGTAATGACGCAATTCTGTTAGTGAAGCCGTCGGGTGGAACAATTGCATCCCTATAAACGTTGTAAGGTTTATTGAAGGCAAATGATTTTTTTTTTCATATTGACTCATAACTAGCCCTAGAAAGACACGGTAAAGTTTTTTACTCTTTCAAAAAGGTACATTTTTTAGAAAATATATAACGCTTTTTGTATTTTTCATCGTCTATTGCTAAATCACTCCTACCAAAATATTTTAGCACTTGCTACAAACAGATTAGTTTTATCCTGTAGTTTTTGAATTTGGAACAAATAAAATTTAATAGTGCAAATTATGAAATAGAAATATTTTAGTTTTTATGTGAACATCATAAATCATAAATAAATTAGTAATATAAAAATGCTACGTTCATAGTAGAATAACAAGCAAAAGTAGGATTTTAAAAGTAGGTAAAATAAAACCCACATTCTTTTCCCACATAAAATATCCAAGCTGATGCCCGCTGGAGTCGGTTCCGAGTGTAAATGTTCTTCGCAACTTGTTAATGTAATCAATGGCGCACGTCTGGTCGCGCTCACTTGCACATTTTAACTCACTCACAGTTTTATTAGTAAAGCAGTTGAGTATTTCACTCTATTATGTCGATTAAAAATTACGAGAAATAAAATATAACAACATACATTGCCTATATATTACATTTATTTTTTATAAATAAATTAAGATATAAATGTAAATATTACGTAGTAACGGTTGTTTATTTGTGTTAATAAAATAAAAACCTTTAGCCTATAAAACAAAATTAATCAAGAAATCATACTATCTAAAAATATATATTGATATGTATTATAAAAAAGAAAGGTACAAAATTCGATATTGAGCTCAAACGATATTTGTAAAACTGAAAATTCCTACCATTGTTTAACATCGCATTGTACGCAAAACTTTTATATTCAGCTATCCAAATAGCCTCAGCGTATACTCTGAGTGAATCCATAACCCCAACGTATGGAGTTGAAAATAATGTATGAAACATCACGTAATAAAGATTTGGAAAAATGGACCGGTATCCATGCCCGGATCACGTAGAGCACAAACAATTAAAACCCAGGGTGTGACGCGAATATCTCGACGGGTAGCTCCAGTGCTCAATATCACATATATCTAATATAGAGAGTGTATAATATCATCTTTTAATACTCATAAACTTTTTCTCTATACTTTTTCAATTACATTATTACTAGACTTCGGATATAATAGAATAGGTTTTAGTTTTACAAGCTTAATTCAATGATCTGAAAACATAATTTGTTATTTGCATGACTGCGCTACGCTTACCAGTACCACACTGTTGCTCAGAAGATATAATATCACATAAGTGTAGTCCTCACGTAGTAATCAATAGCTTCATCATCATCATCATCATCATTTCAGCCGTAAGAAGTCCACTGCTGGACATAGGCCTTCCCCTTGGACTTGCACGAATACCTGTCGGAGGCGACCTGCATCCAGCGTCTTCCGGCGACCTTTATAAGGTCGTCTGTCCACTGTGTGGTCTCCACTCTAACACTTTTCAATAGCTTGTCTAAAAAAAATTAACATTATAATTAGTTTGTAAAATAATAAATTGTAGATTGTCAATGCAGTTACATTTTAATACAGTATTTATTTATGAAAAGCATGTTTATAACCGTAATGTAAGCAGATGGAATGTTTTACACCTGTAAACATGAATAGGATATTACGTCTCTGACAATTTGTCCACAAACAATAGCCAACATTTAACAACTACCTCCATATTAATATAGTTATATATACCTGAGGACAAAACCAGTTGCTGCATAGTAAAGGGCACCAGTGTAGAGTATGCTTAGATCTACTAACAAAAATACTTTTGTTTGAATTCCCTTTTCAAGAGCAAACATATAATTTTTCGATTTTAAGAATTATTAAAGGGTATAAAATTGTTTGGGATAAGATAACAATTGAGATATTAATGTTCCACGACCCTACACGTAGTTTTAAATACATATATAAACATAGTTTTCCATTTTAATTCCACAACACCAACAATTTTGATAAGTTTTTTGTTTTATAATGAATGTTATTAACATTTAATTGCTATCACACGATAAAACTATTGAGTACGTAGTCCTTTCAAATTTATGTAATTCCAATTTTTTAGAACTGATAAATATTGAATACACGGGCAAAATTTAAATTTTTAAATAAGATTTGTAAGCTATTCGCTTCAGTTTACTGTGCAAGGTGGGAGCCACCGTCCGTGCGCTATTGTTCTCGAGTCAGAGACGGACGTATCTCATTTTATCTGCAAATCCGCTTATTGTTATGAGATCCCTGAAAACTGTATTTACAATAAATATTTATTATACTGCGTATGTTTACGAAAAAATATCATCTCATGTCGTTATCAAAATGTATACTTTTGATGTTTACAAATATTATCTATAAAATATTTTACAGATTTTTTTGTCATGGTAAAAAAATTTGTTAAAATTTAAAATATATTAAACAAACATATTAAATATATTAAATAAATATATGAAACAGTTTAAAATTGCATAGTTATTTGCCACATTATTAAGTAAAATCATAGCATCATCATCGTCATATAAGCGGTAAAACGTTCATTGCTGGACATAATACTTCCCTTCGAACCACCATGTAAATCTATTGTCCATCTTGTTGGTAGACGAGCCACGCTGCGCTTGCTAGTCCGTGGTCTCCATTATACCATTTTTCGGCCTCACTGGCCATCTGCTCTGCTTACAATGAAGCCTGCCTATTATATTACCACTCCAGCTTGCTAATTCGGCGGGCAATGTCGGTGAAAAAATCCTATATGTATACTTTTTTAAATATTTTTAGGTACTTTCACGCTTACCTATAAAAAATACATATGTTGCTTCCTCATCACAAATATTAACACCTTTGATTATAAAATGTAGCTTCTAAATTTTCTCTAAACGGTTAACGTCATTACTCGTCAGTAATACTCTACACTGTATTCAACCATTTTATGCAAAAAAAGGAACAGTTAAATAGTCATAATGGCCCTGTTTTATCAACACGGATCAATTGGCGCTTTGTGATCTGTTGCTTGTTAGTAGCCAATACTGTTTTGTATGAACGTTACACAAACGAGAATAAATTTGATGCTTTGATTTAACCAAATTGCAGTGTCAGCTTTAAATTTGTATACAAATATATTTTATTGTATAGCGGACAATCGTCCACTTTCTCTTATATGGTAAAAGAATACCGCCGTCCGAGGACAACCGCGCCACAGTCCGCGCATTGTTTGTGTTGCTGGCTTTTTACGCCGGAAATTTTTAATGGCCTCCGATAACCTTACTCCATAAGCGTACAGTAGAAACACTGTTTCAAGAACAACTAGCATTTTATGAAGTGAACCCTTGGTATCACCTTGAACGAACCGGCTTAATTAGTGCGTTATCATATCCTTCAGCATGGCTCTGTCACCGGTGCGACAATATTAAGACACTCGTCCGAGCACTTTCTTTAATTTAATTTAATTTTCAATTATCCAGACTGGAATTCAAATGGGATGCCTATTGCTTTATAGTAGACTAATAAAACCACCTACCTGCCATTTACGAGGCTCTCATGTTTTACATGACAAGACATTTATTTTACTTAAATTGTTCAGTTTCTAATAAATTAGTACACAAAGTTTTTAAGCTAACTTAATCTCTTACAATTTAATAAAACCAAACATGCACAAATTAAAAAAAAAATCATTTATTTCATAAATTTTTCAACAAAAATTTAAGAAATTTGTCCACTGCAAAATCTGTATAAACAACAATATTTCTGTACAGCAGAAGTTTGATCGGGGATTATAAACAGTTGGCGAAGGCTTAACGCACATCTAAAGAACGCGTGATGTTTGCGCCTTCGGCTGTGTTCGGCTTACTTGAAAGTTAGCGAAATCCGTAGTACGTGATGTAATTAACTTAGGCCCTACCTACTGAATATTTTGAGGGCTGCTTAGGATCGATATGGATGTTGAGTTTCTGGTTGACTAGATTGATACTTAGATATATAAATGACGTCATCGTTTAATCCTGTTAAAGATTTCCGCCGTCTTATATATTTTACATATATATAATTAATTATATAACAAGCTAATCCAGAAGACTGAAATGTTGACCACAAAGAAAAAAGTCAACTGCCATATAAAGATATTACATGGCTTAAAGAAATTATATTTTATATATAGGCTTAAAGAGATTACAAACTACTAATATTTCAAAGAAATGTATAATTTATACCAGCTTTATATTTAGATTTAAAAACCAGTACAGTACCTATGTAAAAATATTGATTCAGCATTAACAGAATGTCTAATATTTTATCTTGTATATTATAAGAACTTTGTTATTGTACCCCTTTACAATCAGAAAAAGGTTTTGAATAAGGTGTTTTAAAAACGTTACTTTTTCTTCTATATTTTCCCTTATTAAAAGAAATTATTAGGTTAAGTGCATAGCTTAGAAGCGGGGATATGAATCGTTTGAGACCGCAAGAACACTTATACTAAGAGGGAAGATTTGTAACAGTAAATGTGTCTAATAGGTAAAAAGGCTTGTGTTAGTCTCCGTTTATATTTTATTCAAGGCTCTGAGTGCAACCCAAGGAGGGGCATAAAACGCGCATTGTCTGATATTTTAATAGGTGGTGACGCAATTTGAATTATTACAATGATTTTGTATATACATATTTTACTTAAATACCTTTTAAGATATCAATTTATATACATATTAGCAGTATGCAAAAATCATCGGCTTAGTATTAAATATTACTGAATGATATTGAATATTTCATATAACTCAGTAGACTTTTTCATAGTGATCAACCTTATTTGATATTAATTTTTGTTGACTCTTAGAAAAACAAAACAAAAAGTCATGAAAATATATATCAAATTAGATTTGGCATTCAGTTTATTAACAACAAAAAGTATAAATGCAAAATAAATATGCTACAATTTGCCTAAGCACAGCCTCTTAAATAAAATTATTGAGCAACAGAACAGTACATAGTTTATATCCTGTCTGAGGATCCTGCCAGTAATAAGGAAGCTATGTCGGGGAATTCTTTCCTGCACTATATTGGAAGTGGAATAACGTTTCTGCTGAAGGAAATCGACTTAAGTGCAAAGTTATAAGGAACTCAACTCAAGAGTTTTAAGTAATGTTATGAATTTTAATTGGCATTACAACGGTAAAGTTTAAGTAGTATGTGTTTCACTTAACATTAACAAAATTTACATTAGAAACATTAATATCCAGCTAATTAATGTCATATTTTATACTTATAGTATTATATTATAGGAAAAAAATAAAGAGTCAAAATATCTCAAATGTCAAAAATAATAATATTTTTATATTAGTAAAAACAACTTGTATGACATAAAATTATGAAAAATACTGTCACTTTGCTTGCGCTGATGCTATATTCCATTCATTATTCCACAACATTCTGCTTTCAGTCACAAAAGTGCATTTTCTCCCCTTTTCACAATTCAAAAACTGCAGTATTTGACCTCACAACGATATTCTGACAAACATTTTTCTCCCGCGAACGCTGGCTTTTGTGTAATCTTAACATGATTTCTTTGGTCACCAAGTAAGTCTGCAGTTTTAAGAGTGAATGCAACTCTGAAGTCTCTTATTTTCACAAAACCGAGTCGGATATTTTTTCTCGGAACCCTTGTTAATAGCCGCTTAAGTGTGTGTTTGTGGAAAACGGTTATTCTTTGAAATGTTCTTTTCCTTTGGTTTCATGGAAAACTACCTATTACTAAAATACATTCAAATTGTTTTGAAATAATAGCATCGGTTTTACATGAAAATATGAAGACAAACGAACGGGGAGCTCACCACGGACATTTCCAACCCTTGCTGGGCCTCAGTTACGTTGCCGGCTTTTTTAGAGTAGGTCCGCTCTCTTTTTGAAGGTCTCCAAATCGTATTGGTTTGACAGAGTGGTAGTTGTCATGATATATTTCTTTTATTAATTTATTCAAATATTAGATACGTCATTACTTTACAAAGCTACACAATTACTTAATTAATGTCATATTTACAATGTTGATAAAATTTATATTACATATAAAGTCGTATTAGCGAATATAATTGTATTTTATTGAAACACATCTCTATATATTAAAGTAAATGGTAGATACAGTGTGTGTTACAATGCAAACAATGGTGAAACACGTAGTTCGCATACGGCACTTCATTTCCTCCGTGTGATGGATGACATATCTTCAATAAGATTTATAATGTCGTGTCACATTCCTACATCGCGCAAGATTGATGTTGCACCTGTCCCCGAACTCGAGAAGTAGTAGAGAGCCACAATGGTAAAGCTAATAAATTTTACTTTTATATTCACTTTAGTGCGTGATTTTAGGCGTAATTAAAGTATAATCTAATATAACAACACTATGTATTATACTTACTTTATAGAATTATTTCAGTATGTATGTTTTATTACAAACATCAACCTGGCGATACATAAGTAAATAATATTATTTATAATATATTCCTTTGTGAATGAATAGCACTTCACAAAATTAATTAATTAGTGGCAGAAAATTCCACATCGCAAGCTCTGCAGTATGTGCCATTATAAACCGCTTAAAAACAACACAGCACTGCTTAAATCAAAAGAGGCAATCGTAAGCACGCGGTGAGATAGAATAGCATCGGCTTGCATTTTAATTAATTAAGAGACGCAACAGCCTGTGTTTATACGAAGAGACACCTCTACATTCGTTCTGTCTCTTAGCAAACCTCCATTAGGAAAATTAATGTTTTGAATTACGCACGGTACTGAGACGTGGACGAAACTGATTGTGTTAGTCCAGCTTTACTGAGATGACATTTTGTATCATAGAGAGTATATTGTGAAATATATAGGAGATGCGTTTTAATTCAGTTAACTAGAAACGTATTAGGTATACCATATTTGTTTTATTAGACTTTAGATTTTTGACTATTCATATTTCTTTAGACTTCAGTCTGTAGACAAATATAACTAGTAATTAAATGACATTTTACTTGTAAGTACTACTTGTAAGTAGTTTAAATATATTTATATTATACAAATATATTTTCGAGGTATTCATATTATTTCAATTCAAAGTAACCACAATAACAAATTCAAAACAATCATCATTTAATCGCAATATTGCAATGGATAATAAAATCGTAGTACAATGACGCCCTCGGGGCAAACATTCAATTTTAATAATAACAGCTAATCTTGCTTTGTTCCTGCCAATCGGGATAAAACCAATTAAGTAATGTCCATCCACAAAATATTATCAAATCCAATTTTAATGTCTGTTAAAAAATCATTCGTACTTTTAAGAATCTCTTGTCAAAGCAGTCTTATAAGCTGAAATGATGTCTCGGGTATTGGTTTCGATCCCCGGTGTGGATACAAATTATAATTAATTTTTAAAATTTACTCGGTCTCTGGAATGTTTGACAGTAGCAGAGCGAATATTTTAACACTTTCTTACTCGTGGGAGAAACATACTTAAGAATATTGTCACGCATCAATTGGGCTGGCTGTTTCGGAGTGATAACATGGTTTCACAGATCCTTTGTGAAAAATAGTATTTGTATGTTGTTTCGCTGAGTGAGTCAGCTTACCGAAACGCAAACCTGATGTGGTTGTCTATCATATCTTACCAGGACCTGACCCGTTATCCATTATATTATTTATAATAAAAAATATTTTATAGTATTTAAAAAAAAAATCATTTTTTTGAAAAACCTTTTAACGAAATGGTGAAATTTCCCAAATAGTTAAGGAGAATTATAATCATAAATTCTACAATATTCTATGAAATGTTGTATATTTGGTAGACTGATAATTTATTCAAGACCTTTCAACAAAAAATTGCTGAGAAACGTCTAACCAAATGGTAGATAAAAAATTCAGCATGATATGACCAAAAAGGGCCTATAATGCAATTGAGATACGTTCTACGTAAATAGTCGTGAATGTATACCATTCAAGGTGAGTCTGGGGAGAATTTTCTTAAAAGGCTGTCCATAAGGTTCTGCCGGGAGCACGCAATCTTTACTTATGCATTAACCTGGCTTCCCTCCTAATCGCTCCCTCGGGACGGCTGCTCGTTGCGCATGATTTTATTTTACCACTCAACCTGCGTTACGACGTGAATTTGAAGGATCACTTTTATTGATCTTCTTTGTAATTGAACTATGAAATTAATGTAATAATTTTTGGGAGCCTCGTAGCTTAATGGTTTCAAAAATGTACCATGAAGCAAGAGGTATCGGGTTCGAATCCCTTCCGGACAATTATAATTTAATTTATTCAGTCTCTGAAAGGATTTGATAGTGACCGGGTGAGTGTCTTAATACTGTCGCACCATATGCTGACGCACTAATAGAGCCGGCTCGTCCGAAATGATACCACAGGCTCACAGAATACTCAGCGTTAAACGGTACTTGTTCTGTGTTTCGCAGAATGAGTGCAGATATCAGAGACCCTCTAATGTGCCGCTAAAGCAGCGTAAAAAGCCGGCAACACAATCAATGTGTGGTCTGTGGCGCGGTTTTTCATGGGCGGCAGTGTTGTCTTACCATATAGGAGACCCACCTGCTCCGTTTTCCGCTATAGAATAAAAAAATGTCTATTTTCAAGAATCTTATTCAATCATATATTAATTTATAATCATATATTAATTCAATCATATATAGTGCCGTAGCCACTATTCATTTCTTAATTGTACTGCTATAAATAACTAAAAATCCGGCTTGTGTATTATTTAATATAAAATTAAATAATATTTATCAATTTTTAACGTACAAACAATTAGTTACCTTAAAGTTGTTAATGCAAGTCATATCAACTTTAATACAATGATTAATATTTCAATACAAATTCGGTGTAGTCCATGCAGAATTCAACAAGATATTTCTAATGAGGTTTAGGTAATAAATTGTTTACGCTAGAATATTAAATGGTGACTATAAATATTTACCGGTACACCTTTTTCAAGTTACAGTTTTTGAACGGGTAGTGAAGGCCTTTGAACGTGTAAAAATAAAGTACATAAGAATAATTCTCCGGTCGGCACCTAAATGTTCTCTTTGCGGAGCAAAATTGAAAAGATCCAATTTTTTTATCCCTTATCCAAAATACCGTGTGTTTCTGAAGTTTTAGGTTAATGCTGTTGAACAGAGAAAAGTAAATATGTTTATTTTTGTACACCGCGTATTACTTAAATAGCGTTTCTATGTATGTATGTATGTTTCTGTAATCTTGAATATAAAGCTATACCACTTTTAATAATATTTAAAGTATAAGATAATCAATCTTCAAATATTAATACTTCATATAATTCGAAAAACTTTAGCGTTCATTTAATATAAAATATGAGGTCAACTTTAGTGATATTTTGTTCTTAAAATGTCGTGACCTTCATAGAAGTGTATGATGTACGAAAGTAAATTAGATCTTGGTACAAACAATTGTCTGTGAGACTTTTTTTCATTCACTGAAGATGTTTTACACGACAGCTCTAAAATAAATGTTGTAATCGCTTTGAAGTCCAACATCAATTATTAATGTTTGGTCTTACTTAAAAATATTAAATATCAGAAATTATGTACGTATATTTTAATTTAAATAAACTAATTATATTTTAAAGGAATTCCATACTTATTCTAAAAAATAAACGGAAAGTAAACACTACTGGAAACTTTTCTTATCAACGTCGCGTTCTGAAACATTCATAACTTATGATTTTCATGTAATAAAACCTCTTTGTGGAGTACAGCTTGATTCTTATACATTCGCTATACATTCGAGTTTACGTCCTCTTTATTTCCGCTTATCCGAGAGTTTTTATTTGAAAAAGCGCGCCAAATGGCCCACGCCATTACGAAGATACGTGGACTTGACGACTGCAGTGAATTAAGGAAAATTATAAATTTATTTTGTTGTTTTAATTTATGATCTAAGGTTATATTCTTGAATCAAACAATATTTTACGTAAACTTAAACTGATATATGATCTTTATGTATATATGTATGATCTACATGGTAATTATTTACTTACTTATTGAAAAGGCACTGTACATTCTCTGCTTAATAACGATACCTAATATTAACTTTAACATGAATATTAATGATTTAAGTTGAACCAAGTTATCAGACCAATGGCTATTACTAGATTAAAATATGGTCAATTTAGACCCAAAACTTTATCTTTAATCTAGCAGGTTTGTACGTCTTGATTAACGTTGACCCATTTGCATAAAGGAACATTTCACAGTATACTGAACATTATAGTTGTTCAATACTTTACAGCTTTTATTTACATATATCTATTAAGATTACGTAAACTATTAAACCAGATTAACTAAATAATTACATTATTAATGGACAGGTTAATAGAATAGCAATCTCATTTCAAAAAATACAAATTTTCTAAGCTAATATTATGTAAATAATTTTTCTGTAATTATAAAAGATATACTTTCTTATACAGAGTGAAGTTAAAGTAAACTATTTTTCTGTATTTATGAATTATAGAACTATATCAAATCAAGTAAGATTACGTATTCCGCTGAATATCTAAACTTGCTCTAGGAATTTTTAGGCTTCTCGCTGCTAACTTTGAGCAATATCGTAGCCCAGTTTTGGGGCTTCGCGTATCGACTTTGTCTGTATAATTAATCTTGGTTTTTGAGCAATGACAAATGTAATGATCAATTTTGCAACTTAATATATCTTATGTTTTCTATTTCAAGATGAAAGCATATTTTTCCCATGAGAGAACCATGCTGAAATATATGCTATTAGTGCGTACTAATACTCAGCGTGAAATGGTAGTTGTACTTGAAACGGTACTTCTTCTGTTTCTCCGATTGAGTTAGGATATCGAAAGCCTTAAAAAATGCAACACAAGCAATGCGTGGACTGTGGCGCGTTTGTTCATAAGCTGTGGTGTTCTCTTGCCATTTGGGAGACCCACCAATTCCGTTATCTCCTATATCAATAGAAAAATGTTTTTTTTATTGATTTTATATAAAAAATTAGGTATCTCTGGTGTAACTTTTTATTCTAATGATCTAAACAGATCCAGTATGTTGTGATTAATAAACAAACCAAACTGTAAAACCAAAAACTTATGAAAATGGGATGTGCAGCTTATTGAATATTTGTTTTAGGTAATATAGTATATATAATATACCTTAACTTATTTTTTTTATAAAACATTCTACGTTTAGTGACCTCACCAGAACAGGCAGGCACATTTCTATGTCTGAATTATAACTTGATATATTTCTAAGGATACCTGTATTGACAATCTACTACTATAGTTATGAGATATTATTATAGCCTAACAAATGTTTTTTTCTCTTTTGTAATTATATTATGTGAACTTGACGAACTGTTAAAAGCTAATTAAGCATACATGCATATAAGGATCTTTAAAAGTAAACACAAAAAGGTACAAGTTGAACGTAAACACTCGAAGAGATGGATGTTACGTTGAATTATTGAGAGCGAAATTTCTTTCAAGTGAAATGAAATTATGACTCGCATTCTCGCGTTTTATATTTTTTGGTTTGTCCCGAAATAATAAATGAACTTATTACGTGTATCAGCTGAGATAAAAAGGAGATTTTAATTCAGATGTATGTTATATTTTGTACGCTTCGCGATTAATAATCGATTTTAGAAATTATTATTTATTTAAAGGGAAATATCACAATTATCTACATACATATAAAAGCCAAAAGATTTGTTACTTTCAATCTCTGTTATTATTGTAATCGGGAAGGTATCTAACAAAAACAAGTTATTTTAAACTACTTATAAATAAAAACGTATTAATTAATGTTATAAAATGAAGCTAATAATCCTAAAAACGTCACTTTTATTTCCTGTAGGAGTTAATTTGGGAAGACTCGCTAACAATTTCATTTAAAAAAAACTTGTGGTCAACTAGATTATAAGCAATCTCAGATCTTTTTTCTTTTTTGTATTCAATAACAATTATTAGACAACAAGTATTAAAATGTCAAAGGAAGCTTCGGTTCACAAAGAAGCTGCAACTTTAATATAGTGCATAATTATCTCACATTTTGCTGAAACTAAGGAATAGTCTAGGAGCAACTGACATATTTAACCAAGTTAATCATATTATAAATATAATATGAATCTCTAAGGTAGAAAGATTTATACTACCTTAAACCAGTCAGAATTTTTTACAGTTAATAATATCTTTGTTACAGGTAAGTCACATTATAGAAACTAAAGCTTTATCGAAACAAGTTAAGGTATCGGTAAGTTGATGTTTATATGAATTTCTCGTAATATTAATGATCAATCTATACGATATGAATATATATTATTTTTCTGTTTTCTTATGACAATGTTGGCAATATAGCTGGAGGCTCACTAAGGTTACGCGATCCTCCAACTATGGGCACCGTCTGCCCTTGCAGAGAAATGTTTGCCTTACCGGTCTTTTAAGAATAGATACGCTTTTTTATGGTTCAAGTCATATTGGTTTGGAAACATCTCTGCAGGAATCTGAATTTCATAAAATAGTGTGCGCGGCACAAAAAACCTTAAAAACGCTCAGTTGTGGAACGACAAACATGGATGTGATACCGATGAAATTTTGTATTCTGCATAAACAGTCCTCTTCTTATATACATCTTTAATATCTACTTATCTAACTACTACCTTATGGTAGAAAGCTAATAGGGTCTTATTGCATATATTCTAAGTTACTGAATTAAAGGTATCGATACAATTGTCGTTTTGTCGGACATTTTAATCAAGAATAAAGGCGTAGTTCTGCAAAAGTGTTACATAGTGAATGGTTATAATTGGAAAACGTCAGACGCAGCGTGACGCCCCGCGGAGCGGTTCAGATTAGGGTCCGCTGTCAGCCTGTTCTACGCCTGTTGTGTGGTACTTTTAATAAAACGATGATACGTCATGAAGTCAAGTTTTGTAGTATCACAGGGATTTACGTAGGACCTGGCAATTATTATTGTGTAGAAGGTTTTGATTTCTCGGTCAAGAAAAAATTGTTGCTAGTGAGAAAGTAGTTCTTAATATCACTTATAATAAAAAGAAAAT
>DWCF01000513.1:0-44916 GCA_018230265.1 Delias oraia | reverse complement strand
GGTGTGGAAGTTAGGTTGCAAGGGTTCAAAATGTTTTTTTAATTAATGTTTATTGTTTCTATTAAGTTGAACGAACAATTCATGATACGTAATGTCTGATATAGTCACGCAAAAGTTCGAATTGAATTCTGTTATATTAATCGATGTTACGGTGATGCATTAGGTGCCCTCTATTTTGGCGGCAATAATTTACTTTCGCATATGTTTACACATTTGATTATTAACATATGTAGGGTGCGTTTCATGGAAATTCATAAACAATGTAAGTGCTTGAATGAGATAATTAACTGTATATTTTGAAATATGTAACCTCTAATGGGGAGCTGATTTTTTAAATTGTCTATGAAATATGACAGACATCTTTCTGTAATACAAATTAGTATAGGTAAATTATCTGTTTCAATATGTATTTTGTTTTTATTTTTACTCGTACAGGTTGTAATATTAGCCCAACTTGAAGATTGATTTACTTAAAACATTTTTTTATAATGTCACTCTCTTTTACTTGTATTACTTGATACAAATAACAGAAAAAGTAAAAGATATTAAGTTTATAAGAGAGTTAATACTCATTGTAGGCCGGCTTTTATTATTTTTTGTATGTTTTTCTGTAATGTCTTGGTTTGTGCAGACATATAAGAAGCCGCTATTAAAACGTCATTGTAGGTATGTGTACAAAACTATGTATTATAGGTAAATATGTATTAAAATGATTGTTTAAGTTGCCAATTTTGACTATCATTTAAAATACCTGCCCTTACTTTAAACACAGTAGGAAAATATTTAATAGGAGTAAGAAATTTTGAAGACTAAAATTCTAGCAATCCCTAGAGATATAATATAAATTATACACGAAAGTTTGTAATTATGAATGTTTGTGAGTCACGCAAAACCTAATGAACGGTATTGAATGAAAGTTTGCAATAATATAGCTCATACATCAGAAAAACATATAGGCTATGATTTATTAAATGAATATTGTAATTAATTTTATAATTATTGTGTAAATTGGCCAAAATGTAATAAAAATTGTAACGTAATTCGAACGCGGTAGGTGGCGTGCCTGGCCGGGCGACGTCTCCCGAGTCTGCTACTATGATATCAATCAATTTACCTATCATAGCATTTCACAATCACTTGATAATTGTCTTAATTTATTAAACAATTGAGGTAAAAAAATATTTATGATTAAATTTATGTCCTTTCTAAAGCTTTAGTGCAGAAGATATGGCAATAAATTATACCGCGCCATTTTACTTCAATATACAGTAGAATCCGGTTATGACGACTTCCAAGGGACTGGTGATACTACGTCCTACTAACAGGACGGCGTACTAAACGAACAGGCATTTTTTTATTAATTGCATTATGTATCTACATGTTTATTAATATTTAGGTGACTAATTAAAACATATTTAAATTAAATAATGTATTTATTTCACATTGTACATATGAAACTAAAAATGAAAAAATCCAGTGCATAAAGTCTGTTTTTGAGTTGAAATTTTTTATTAGTAAGAAGTAATGACTGCATTATGCAAACGAGACAATATTTTTCATGGTCTCATCTTCAAAATTGGAATGCACAAACACATTTAGCACTTCTGCAGCTTTTAGGGCTTCAGTAACACTCGGAGTGGTAATATTTTGTAAAATATTTTCATCAGTCGGCTCCTCACACGTTACGAGTTCATCATCAATAGCAGATTATTGATCAAATTCTTCATTTCCTATGGGCAGTCCTTTATTCAGAGCTCTCGCCCAGACACAGCTCCACATCATTTTCTTTATCATCATCCTCGTAGTCAGCGGTAACATAGATATTGGGACTGTCTTGGACAAATTCAGCGTGTTTGTAACAGTTAAAAATCGTCGCTGTCGTAAGCTTGTTCCAGGCATCGTAAATTATTGGAATGGCATCCACTATTGTGATCGTCAGATGTTTGGCACTGCTGGTGTCTTCATTTTCATTTGGGAAGGTTACGCGGTCCGAAGTTAGCTTACCTAAGATTTATTTGTGCACATGTCAACGCTCGTCGTTGTAACAGGACAAATATTTGTGAAATTCCGTTGTTGAAAGCGGTCGGTCGCTGTAAGCGGAGTCGCTATATGTACTTCCATAGTTGATCATAACAAAACCAAATATATGCCTATACAGACGTCGCTATAAACGGTAGGTCGTTAAATGCGAAGTCGTACTAAGCGGACTACAGTATATATATTTTATGGTAAGGGAAACTGACGGGATTTGAATGTTTCAAATTTTTTGGAAATCAAAACTTAGAAAGTTGGCAATATCACATTTTACCCTTTTACCTGCACCCAAAGCAGTGTCAGGTAGTGTCTATCGCATGTGTTGTACAATTGTGAAGATCTGCGTCCTTTGTTACAAAAAAGGTGAAAAGTAAGTTTTTAACGATTTTTTACAATGTCTATATTTTGACAAGAGTTTTATATTTTTGTTTAATTTTGTTTAATTATGTTCTGAAAGATTTATTATATATTTGTTACAATTGATTTCTGTGTATTTTCATATTGATAAGAGGTTGAATGATGATTGGGATGTTTTTCTCACTGAGGAGATTGGAAACAGCTTCTTTCAACTCTCCTCGTTTTCAATTTCATATCTCTTTCTCGTTTTTATTTCTTCAAAGTTTTTTCACCATTTTCGTCGTCGTTCTAACTGCTTCGCTTGCAGCTAGTTCGTCTTTTAAGGAATGTTCGTACCTATGCAATGACAATCCTCACTCATCACTTGTATTTAAAGCAGAACATGGCACGGGTTCTTCACTTCTTAAAATGCTGACCAAGTTACTAGGACTAGTGGAAGTTGCCAACGGTCGATCAGTCATATGACTGGGAAGATATTAAGTGTCCTGAAATATTTAAGTCTTTCTTTTATAATAAATAGGCATGCTGAAAATAAACAAATTATATCAAGAAATAGTCATATGCTCGGGTGTTATTTGATATAAAATTAATATATATATTAAAAATTAATATATGAAAATAATATATTTGATATGATATATAGGAAATAATCCTTTTCTCTTTATTGTTTGGAATCATATCATCATCATCAGCCTATTCAAGTCCACTGCTGGACATAGGCCTCGCCCAAAGACGCCCACCTGTTGTGATCTTGAGCGATCTGGATCCAGCGGTTGCCCGCGACCTTCGTGAGATCATCTTACCATCGCGTGGCGGGACGTCCTACTTTGCGTTTTCCGGTACGCAGTCGCCATTCGAGAACCTTTCTTCCCCATCGGTTGTCGGTTCGTCGAGCGATGTGGCCAGCCCATTGCCATTGGAATAATATGGAATGCAAAAATTTAACTCAAGCTTTCACTGGTCGGGAACCTTCCTATGTTTGCCTTGATGTTTTTTTACTTTACGTTGAAGACTAAGAACTATAAAAGTTTGTTTACTACTTAAATTGTTTATTTCAATAAATACTTTTAAATAGTATCATTTTTAATGTTACAGGCCCTTAAATAAAACAAACATTATTAATGTTTAATAGCTTACAACGGAGCAGGTGGGTCTCCTATGTGGTAAGGGAACACAACCGCGCTACAGTCCGCATATTGGTTGTGTTGCCGGATTTTTACTAAAGCGGCGCTTTTAAATGACTCCGATATCCTCATTCACTCTGCGAAACAGTACAAGAAACGTTTCAAACTGTTTTGTGAGCTCGTGGTATCACTTCGGACGAGCCGGCCCAATTAGTGCGCCAGCATGGCTCTCTCACTATGCGGAACACTGCCCTAGGACACCACAGGTAGGTTAACACGGGTCTAGAAGGTGAGTTAAAAATTAGCGTCGCTCGCTACAGGTGGACAAAACTTTCAATTCATCGTAAAACACAACTTAAATGTCGGTGATGCACAAAGTAGAAATTATTTTAACTAGCTTTCGTAAAAAATAGAATCTTAACAACCCTAAAAATTTCTCTTTTACTTTCCCATTCAATCGGAGAACAATAAACTATTATTTGAACGCTTATTGTAAACATTGTTTTGGATGTCTGTCACACAATGGATCTCTTCTAAATATGTATAATAAAACAATTTGATTTTTTTAAAATAAAACAGCTAGTTGTCAGTCATATCCTGTTTTCACATAGGAATAGCCAATAATAAATTTTATAAAGCGTCTATGACTATCTTTAGAGAAACTTAAAAGTCGCCGGAAGACGCTGGATGCAGGTCGCCTCCGACAGGTATTCATGGAAGTCCAAGGGGGAGGCCTATGTCCAGCAGTGGGCGTCTTACGGCTGAAATGATGACGATGAGACATATTTATTTTTTAGGTTGTTTGTTTAAAAAATAGGATCAGCTTCCTGCAGAAGTATTTCCAAAGCAATACAATTGGGGATCTTCGAAATCGAAGCGTACCTATATCTTAAGGACCGGCAACGCACCCGTGGCGCAGCTAGGGCTGGGGGTGTTCATGAGCGGAGGACAACTTATCCGAGTGAGCCTTGTCCTTACATCGGTTCCATAAAAAAATAACAGTTTCTCTTGCGTCAGAGAATTAAATAAAATCCTATGGTTCGTATTTAAAAATATGTATATTGAAACTGTTGACTTGGTACATTTTTTTGTGTCGAATCCCATAACGGTGAATTGCGTCGTTTTAATTCCGTCCAAGGTTTTTGTCACGATATTTTTGTAGAGATTTTTGTCGGCGTGTTGGGGATCACAGGAATGCCGACTGGGACTTATGTAACTTTTTGCTGAACTTAACTTGCGTAACTTTTTAGGTTTTTTATTATAAAATGCTATAAAGCAGCGACAATCCAAACTATTTCAGCCACGGACCACTAGGGATTCAGTGGCAGTAATCACAGACTCCTTAATACACAATAAAATCATATTAGCTATTTATTTTAATTATTATTAGCTCACCTGTGTAGGATATAAGACAGCCCTTGAAAGTATATCGCAACAGTGGTGTAAAAAGCCGACAACACAAACTAATCGTGGATTTTGGCGTAGTTGTCGTTTTTTTGAATAAACTACTCGCTGTGTTGCCATACAGCCCTGACAGCTTAACGCGAACTGGGTGGCCAGCGGGACAGCTCGCCGAGGGTTTTACCCGACTAGCACAAGGGCGTCTCCCGTGAGACTTGAATCTCAGCTTGAACCATCGCGGGAATTTAAGTCCCATGGGCATCCGATAGGTATATAACCGACGTGAGTGCAGTTGTCCATGAATGCGTCAAATATTTCGCGTCGCCATTGAAACAAAAGTGCCCGTCGCACCGAAGGCCACTACACATATTAAGCGATCCGGACGATCGCATCACAGTTGCTAACAACAAGCTTTTAACCTCCATCGAGGAGAGGAAAAGTCAAATTCAAATGGTAGGGTTCTGTGTAGGGACCCGCCGGAAGCGGGGGCGAGGACCGATACTGGTCGCGAAGCACACTCCGGTGAGTTTCCGGCCGGACTCCCAGGGGCCAACGTCGCCGCGACGGCTCAAGCCGAGGTTCGTGTCTCGCAGGATGCGCCCTTAGGCCTGTCGCGATTGTAGACTAATCTCTCGGCGAGCCTACGGCTCGCCCCAAAAGTCCGCGCTAAAGCTGTGGAGGCCTTAAGCCGACAGCGAATAAACAATTTAAAAAAAAGTTGTCCATGAGCGGGTCTAATCTCTTACCATCAAGGAGACCCGCCCGCTTCGTAGTCTGCTATACAATAAAAAAATATTAAAATGGTCTTCAAATGGCTCCAAGGCCATAGAATACATCAAAAAGTCTTTAATGTAACCATTATTAATTTTTAAATCAACATTAATTAGGTTTGTTGTTCCCTAAAAAACGACTGAACTAGTAAAAAACGAATTATTTTGATAAGAGACTGCATAATTATCTTGATTACATACAATTAAATCCGTCTAATTAAGTACTTAATATAATTGTACAATTTTTTCTGAAGCCATCAAATAATCACTAAGCAATCAAACGTCGTATAAATATGGGACATTTTTGTAATAACCTCATTATTTTACGATAAAAGCGAATAAATCAGCGCTTTTCTCCGTGTGGAATATTTTTGAATCCTTGGCGTCAGTTTTTATATATCTTCTATTCCTTTATCTCTGGAATAAGTTAACTGTCACTTGCCAATATGTCAAAAAATCTAGCAAATGCCGCCTTCGATAAATCGGTGTACTTAATAAAACTAGGAATCTTCTTCTCAGGTGTAAATGTTTATAATGAAAATGAAACACCGCTCCTCAAAAATATATCAATATTATTTTATATTAATGTCATCTGGGTCTACAAAGCAGTCATTGGCGAATTGACCTGTATCTACGCATTTATTAAGGAAGGTAAAAGCTTTGACGAAGTGTCAGTCGTTGCACCGTTTCCGCTAATTTGCACTTTAGGAACTATCAAAGTCGCCGCCATATTTGTCAACAAACATCGAGTTGTCAGAGTTCTAAAGGTATTACGTCAACTGCACCCTAACGATACGGAGTTTGAAACTGACATTGCAGAAAGAAGTAAAGAAGTTATAAATTCGACAAAAAAGGTTCTATACGCATTTGTGAATGGAATGTGCGTTGGTCTTACGTTCAATATCATATTATTCTGTGCTGTACCTCTAACTTCTATGGCGATGGATTATTATAAATTTGGAGAGACAGATTTTAAATTACCATATCATGTACTGTTTTTCTATGACGCATATGATTTGCCGTGGTGGCCCTTGGATTATTTCCATCAGTTCGTATGCTGTAAGTATATTACAGAAGTTTTTTACATTGTACCTACAGCGTAGCGATCCCCAACTGTTTTCATCTACAGACCTCTAGGACTTAATAATATCGCATCCGTGGGTGAGCCATGCTAAAGCATATTCGGACGCACAGAATACTCAGAGTGAATCGGTACTTGTATTGTGTTTCGCAGAGTGATATCGGAGAATTTAAATTCGCTTAAATAGCGTAAAAACGTGGCGCGGTTGTCCATGTGCGGCGGCGTTCTCTTACCATATAGGAGACCCACCTGCTCTGTTGTCCGCTATATTATAAAATAAACAGTTTTCACCGATCCTTTTAAAAATAAACACTGCACTATATACACGTGGTGGATACAGCATTGGACGTCTTACGGCTGAAATGATGATGATGACTATATATATAAATAATTGACAATAATATTTATTACAGCACTAATTGTATGCGTGAATATCTTCGCCTCCGATGCGCTATATTACGCATTCTGTCTGTATATACGCATGCATTTAGAAATACTATGCACCCGTTTCGAGACATTGAGAAAGACGGATATGAGCGAGTGCCTTGTAAAATTGGTCTTAAAGCATCAAGTGCTTATTGAGTGAGTTTTTTTTAATATATAGCGGATAAATAATGCCCATGGGCAACCGCGTCGCAATCCCCTTTCTATGTACTTGTACTACTCTTATAATTTCAGACAGTTATTCCCCCGTTAAGAGTAACGCACCAATAATATAATGTAGATAAAATAAACCTATATGTGGTGTTCCGGAAAGATACCAATGGCTTACAAAATACCAGCGTGATTGTACTTGTATTACGATGAGTGAGTGAGGATATACGGCTCATCAACTAGAATACGTAAAATTATTTATTTTCTGTCACAAAATAACAATACATCCTCCCAACCACGGCAATCCAATAAATTAAATTATAATTTATAATTTTGAGGGCCGGGTTTCGAACCCTATACCTTTCGCTTCACGGTAGACTTATTAAACCACTTAGCTACGAGACTTAGCTCGCAAAAGACTCAGGCGTTCGTACCATAAAAGAGACACATGTATGCGCTAGTCGCGGCTAAAAATCAAATTCTCGGCCAGGCTATGGTTCGCCCCAAAAGACCGTGCTGTGAAGGCTGTATGGCAGCATATAGCCCTTCCATAAAAATTTAAAAAAAGACACGTCTATTCTGTTGTGTATCTATTATAAATCAAAAATCTTATTGTATAAATGTTTTTTTTCAGACTAGTAAACGACATACAAAAAGTATATTCAACTTCATTTCTATGTAATATTATTACAAGCTCTTTTACGATATGTTTCTGTGGATTTAATTTAACGGTAAGTACTTCTATTTTTTATACATATAACTTCCAGCCCCTTCGTCCGATTTGCTAAAAAATAATAATTTTGTAATCAGATATTTGCCTAATATTCCATATAATTTCAACAAGAAATGCACGTGGGGCAGTGACATATACAACATTAATTTTTTCTATAAATTTTCTGTTGTTCGAGCCAATTTAATAATTTTCTATTGCAAAGTTTCATCAAAATAGTAACTTTCACGTGATAGAGTAATACAAACAAATATTTTATAGGTGAGTCTCCAATATGATAGAACTCCGCCGCCCATGGACATCCGCGCCACAAAACGGGCTGGTGTTGTAGGTTCTGTACGCCGCTTAAGCGGTATAATTTTAAAGGCATCCGATTTTTGAGCCCGTGTTATTTGGATATGCTGGTCTTATTAGAGCGTCAGCATATGCTTCGGAATGGCTCTGCCATGGGTAGACTTCATTTTAATATTTTAGGAGAATTAGAAGCCGCTAGATATAAAAGCGTCAGCTTATAATTGCGTTTGCCCATATCATCACTTGGATGTCGTAAGAGAGGACTAAGGGACAAACCGGCAGCAGCGGCCTCTGCCTACTACAAAACCTAACTGCAATCGCCAACCCGCCTGCCAAGCGTAGCGATTATGGCAAATACCCCCATGGAAGTCCGAAGGAGAGGCTTATTGCAGTGACTTCCTGACTGAAATGATGATGATAATGATAAAAAATAATGATGTGTAAATATTATATGATTTTGTGATATATTCAAATAAAATTTCTACCTTTATTTACAGAGAAACAAATTGAAATTTTATTTTACTTCTGGGATTAAATTGCAATAAATTGTCCCATTTATAAAAATGAATTTAAAAATATCCTTTTAGGTTATAAAAGATTTGGGCGTGGCTTTCTCATTCTTCCACTTCCTTGTGATGAGTTTATATCAAGTATTTGTTTTATCTTTCTTCGGTGATATTATTCGTGTATCGGTAAGTAAACAGTTATATTTGTAATCCCGTTTTTAGGAGATTCGTTTACACATCCAACTTTACGATGATATTTTGGACAGAGTAATGCATTTTTTAAAAATAATGAATATAATAATTAAAATATAATAGTTTACATTACTTCCTATGATTTTATAATATTAATTAGAAAAAGGAAACCCATAATATATGTGCCAACTGCCAACCATTAAATATATATCGTTTAGAGAAAGAGATCACCGCTGCTCATAGATCCGATAGCAGCCCGCGGTGCGTTGCCGGCTTTTTATGCCGTTTTAAGTTGAAAAAGCGTATTTTTTACAGAGTATGAAAATAGGCGATGCAGTATACAATAGTGAATGGTATGAAGCTCAACCGACATTTAAAAAAAGCTTATTTATCATAATTATGCGGTAAGTTTTTTTGTATAGCAGCGAAGCAGTGAGCCTCCGCTATGGTACGCGATCACCGCTGCCCTTGGACAAACGCGAAACAGTACAAGTACTGTTTTACGCTGAACATTCCCTGAGTCCGTGGTGTCAGCTCGGTGGCTGTTCCTAGAGGCTTTCTATACTGTGGAGGAGTTATTCAAACTCAATTGTTTCCAACTTTATGATGAACAAATTAATATAAATAAATATAATGACATGTAAATTTGTTATAAATAAATGTGATGTATTGTATTGTATGTATTGTGGCGATCGCGTACCGGAAAACACAGAGTGCGACGTCCCGCAACGCGATGGAAAGATTATCTGATGAAGATCGCGGGCAACCGCTGCATCCAGACCGCTCAAAATCGTAATAGGTCTTTGGGGAGGCCTGTGTCCGGCAGTGGACTTGATAGGCTGATGATGATGATGACGATTGTATTCATGAGATAGAGTCAAATGCTTCAGCTCTGTTCTCCTACAGCTAAGACAGTGTTAAGACGCCCGGCCACTGTCAAGCCCTTCCGAAGATCTGCTAATTTGGTTATGTTGCGACTTTTTACACCGCTTAAGCGTGGGGTCCCATATCCTCTCTTACTCAGAGTAACACAGTATACGTTTCACACTGGCTGTGAGCCCGTGGTATTAGTCCGGACTTAATTCCCACGAATAAGACTGCGTTAAAAATCAGTGTTGAAGATCAAAATGAGGTTATAATTGTTTTTTCAGGTCTCAAAAACCATGCTCACTGTCAGCGGCAAAGTTTACAACACTCACTCTAACAACATTTACCAAGGTTTGAAGATTAGAAATACCACTTACTCTGATAAGAGAAGTTGTAAGGTCGATCATTGATCGTCTGATTTTGCTTTTCGTTGTTAATAATATAAAAAAATATGCATTATAAAAAAACTCACCAATAATCTAATCTGCATTAATACAAATAACTTTTAATTAATTTGTTTTTCTCTGAATAAAAAACATTTTTATAAATAGCACTTACATAGTATACACGTAAAATAGTATGTATGTTTAATGTCAACTCAAATGGAATTTTTTTTTCAGATCCTAAGTCAATCCTGGTCTTACTTTGCATTATTGAGAACTAAGTATCGTTAGTTGAAAGAAATAAATAGTTTTTATGTTGTTTTTTTTTTAAATTTTGTATAGCGTGCAACGGAAAGAGCGTTACCATATAGGACACCTGTTCCGTTGTCCGCTATACCATAAAAATAGATATACATACACAAATACAAATAAAATTTTCATAAGAGTTTCGAGAGAATGTAAATGTAGCATCTGCCTTAAATACTCTTAAATATCTCTTTTTGACATCGAATGTTAATAAGTATTTATATGCAGGCAATACTATAATTATGTCATTTATCTGTTGACAGTCTTAATAAAAACCCTTTTAATTATCACATCAAGTGACTTCAATCGCAAATAGAATATTAAATAAAATCAAATATTCCTTTTTCATGCCAATTTAGTCTTCATATAAATAGCATGGAGTTTTTACTATACCCACAGCCACATCTCTTATACTCTGTGGAACATAGAAACGTCACAATGATACAAGAGTTTGAAAAGTCATTTAAACTAACAAAAGCGATATTATATTTATGTGGCATCAATTTGTCCACAGAAGGAAGTGTTTTTTTAAATTGCCTCTTCGTCTTTAATCTGCTCTGGCTGTACACAGACTCATTTGGCGAATTGTATTTGTTTGTTGAGGGAATGTTGGCGGGAAAGAGTTTTGACGAATTGTCTATGATCGTACCTTGTTTTGTCATTAGTTGTTTATCAACTTTTCGAAGCACACCGCTATTCTACAATAATGGAATATTGACGGAAATCTTTAATAAACTACGCGACTTACACCCAGTAGGAGATAAAGAGGAGAGTGGAGAAGAGAAAGAAATAAGAGATAGAGCTGTTAAGCTTTTTTATAAGGTTATCGCATTTATGGTGATAGCAAACACTTCCGTACTTATTGCGTTCTGTTTAATGCCTATCGTACTAATGTCTTTTGATTATTTAAAAACAGGAGAAATTGAATTAAAACTACCATTTTTGGTTAAGTATTTTTTTGATCCGTATGATATGGTAAGATGGCCACTGGTTTACTTGCATCAGATCTGGTCAAGTAAGTATGGTACTAAATACTAAAAATAATATAGCTATTTTTGTATAGTATAGCGGAAAACGGAACAGATGGGTCTTCTATATGATAAGAGAACGCGGCGTCCATGGACAACCACGTCAAAGTCCGCGTATTGGTTCTGTTGCTGGCTTTTTACGCCAAACTTTTTATTCGAATACAAAAATAGATTGGTTTTTAAAGAATGTAAGACGACCTTATAATGGTCGCCGGAAGACGCTGGGTGTAGGTCACCTCCGACAGGTATTCACGGAAGTCCAAGGAAGAGGCCTATTTCCAACGGTGGACGTCTTACGGCTGAAGTGATGATGACGATGAAGCATACATTACTTGTAACCTTTTTATCATATAACAGGCGAGTCACCATGAAAGTCAGAGACCATCGCAGATATTTATTATATCCTAACAGAAGAGTACATACTTTTATCATATTTCCTAAGCCTAGGAATGCCCACTTAATATAGGTTGCACTTCCAGCAATTGTGGTAGTAATCAGTCTATTTGGTTCGGACGCGTTTTTTCACGGATGCTGCATCTATCTGAGAATGCAATTTCAATTGCTCTGCGCTCGTTTCGAGAGGGCCGTGACGAAATCGCAAATGGAGACCGTAGGACGGCTTAGACCTTGTATTATAAGACATCTGGAGTTAATTAGGTTGGTGTTTTATTCAAGTAATTTAACAATAATATCTGTCTAATTTACAGCACAGTAGAACGTGTATATTCGTTATTATATGGTATAGCAAAGGCTGGTCTTCTTTAAGAGGTCACCGCTGCCCATGGACAAGCTGCAATCATTTTTTCTGTTAGCTTCCGCTTTGGTTCTGTTAACGGGGGTTTTTAAGCCGCTTGAACGGTATGATTTCAATCAGATATTCTCATTATCTCGAACACGGTACAAGTAATGTTACACGCTGGTGTTTGAGCCTAGTTAGTACGTAAGCATATACTTCAGCAAGGCCCTCCCACGCGTGTGATATGTAAAGTCTCCTCTAACGCTCTTCCAAAGACAATCATTTCAGACGTAAGACATCCACTGCTGGACATAGGCCTTCCCCTTGGACCTCCATGAATACCTGTTGGAGACGACCTGCATCCAGCGTCTTTCGGCGATCTTTATAAGGTCTTCCACCTTGTGGGTGCACGTCTCACGCTGGGCTTGCCGGAATAAATATTATTTTTCTATTCAGTCCGTTCTCAAACCCGATATCTCTCACTCCGTGTAGAAGCTTTTAGAACCACTTCCCTATGAGGATCTCAAATTACTGCCTCAAATATTCTGTCATATTCTCGCATGTGTGCATTTTATGATGAAAAAGATCTAATTTTAGCAGTTTTGGTACTATTTGATGGTAAGTATTTTTTTCAGATAAGTAGAACAAAAGGAGAAATTATATAAAAATCATATTTAAATTAAAAAAAAGATTAATAATAATAAAATTAATTTTAAAATTTAAAAAGTTTCACATAAGTTCACACAGTTTCACACATAACTTCTTATTTTTTTGGTACTATGTGATGGTAAATATTTTTTTTCAGATTAGTAGAACAAATGGAGAAATTGTATTCAAAATCATTTCTTTTCAATTTTATGTCAAGTTCAGTGCTGCTATGTTTGGGTGGATTTAACATTGTGGTTAGTGGTTATTTACTTCAAAAACGGGCTTGCTACAGATATATTAAAACATAGATATTATAAGTAAAGGTTTTTTTATGTTATAGCGGACAACGGAGTAGGTGGGTCTTCTACGTGGTAGGAGAGTACCTCTGCCGATGAACAACTGCGCCACGTTCCGCGCATTGGTTGTGTTACCGGCTTTTTACCCCACTAAAGCGGCACTTTTAAGGGCCTTCGATGTCCTCACACACTGCGAAACACAGTACAAGAACCGTTTCAGGCTGAAAATTCTGTAAACATCACAAATAATGTTTGATATCCACGTAAATGTAAACGTAGATATAGAGTTTTTACTACTCAAATATATCTTATTATATCTATTATTAGCTGACCTGGCAATGGTTGTTCGCTGGGCCAGCGGACTGTGGACGATTCGTCTTAATTAGTGTGTCAGCATGTGCTTCAGCGTGGCTCTCCCACGAGTAAGACAGTGACAAGATAGTGTTAAGACACTCGCCCCGCCACTATCAAACTTTTCCAGATTAAATAATAAATTACAAACATTTTTTTTATTCAGAACGGATATCGAAATACACATATACCAGAGAAATACTTATTAAATCCACTCTTATTGTGTTAAATAGAGTTTGTTTTCAGTTCAGCGATCAGATTGCCTTGGAGTTTGCATACGCCAATTTCTTAGTGCTGTGCTTGTATCAAAGCTTCATGATATGTTACTTCGGGGACATGGTGGTTATTTCGGTAATATATAAAGTTTATAGAAATTATACTATTAAAGAATGTGTGAAATTATAGGTGGTCTCTCTATCTCCTTGAACCGATCTTGAAAATTCTTTCACCGATACAAAGCTATGTTCATTGTGAGTAACATAATAATAATTTTTAATTCTAAATCGGACAACGGAGCAGATGAGTCTCTTATATGGAAGGAGAATACCGTCGCCCATGGAAAACTGCGCCATAGTCTGCGCATTGGTTGTGTTGCTGACATTTTACGCCACTTAAGCGGCATTTTTAAGGAACTCCCATATCCTCCCTCACTCAGCGAAACAGTGCAAGTACCGTTACACGTTGCGTATTTTCTGAGCCCGTGGTTTCACTTCGGACGAGCCTGCCCAATTATTGCGTCCGCATATGTTTCAGGATGGCAAATTGACCTCCGGGCTCCGCGGACTAGTGGTTAGGAAACACTGCTATACTGTACTAATAATTTGTCATTTGTAGAGTTCACAGGTTGGTGAAAGTATTTTTAACTGTCAATGGTGCGATGCAGACGCAAAGGTTAAGAGAAGCCTCTACATTGTGCTTTTGAGGTAATACTTTTTGAGCTTAGATATTTTCTAAATATGCGAGCTTTCTAGTATCGCGTTACACCATATTTAAAATTTTGATCCCCACCCTCCTCTCCCTAGTAATGTTTCATAACACTTTACTGTTATCCCCTCCTCCCCTCCCTAAACATTATGTTACACCTAAGTGATTATTTTTAACCAAAAGTTACAATACGTTGCTCTGCTCTGCGGTTAACGCAGTACTTTACTGAAAAGACGCTAAAACATCTTTGACTGTTTTTTTTTATTATTTTATTATCAATTATATAAATTTTCAATTAAATAAGCAATCATTTATAGGTTCGTTACGAGACCTCCCGTGCCCTGGTGGATATTTACTTGTATTTTATACACAGTTTTGATCAGATTAGAATAAATCATGTGTCACCTATAATCAAGTACCATTTATGCATTATTTATGCTTAAAACACACTAATTCTACACATAATCTACGAAATATACAGGTTTTAAATAATAATATATGTAAATAGACGCGCTCAATGTTGCGTTGGCGCCAAAACTGATGTAAAATGTCAACTGTCACAGATAGATAATATATCCAAAGAGGTTTGTTATATCCGTTCTCTTTAGTATGACATACTAACATCAGTAGAAATAATAACTAGTAGACCCGGCAGACGTGTCCAAGTCGAAGTTCGAGTTTCGCAGGAGGAGGAGACGCTCTTCCAGTCGTGGTAAAAGTTAAAACCCACTCTCGGCAAGCTATCCCGCTAACCACTTAGTCCACGTTAAGCTGTAATTGCATACACAGCGGAGAGTCATTAAAAAAATCCTGCCAAGTACGCAATACAATCACACGCCCAGCTTAGTAGATACATCCGATTCAATACCAGCATAAGCTGATCTCTATTTAATATGGACAACCATATCAAATAGAGGTTAACTTATGTTTGATGATTTATTTCCAAAACTATGTATTATTTACGTATAAAAAGTAGCTAAAGTTATTCGAGTCCCTTTGAAATCGGTCCAGTCGTTCCAGATTACCTGAAATAAACCGACAGACAGACAAAAATGAAATAAAATATTTAAATTTGGTATGTGTATCGTTAAACCATTTTTGCATAGAAAGTGGTTATTTAATATTACATACAACAAAACACTTCAATTTTTTTATTAGCATTGATTAAAGTATTACATGAAATTTAACAATTTGTTTTATATAAAATCTTTTTTTTAGATCCCAAAAACCTTGTACACTAACTGCAGCTAAATTTGCGACTCTTAATCTAAGGGCGTTCACCACGGTACGTTGTTAAAGGACATTCTTATCTTATTAAAACCTCCATGCTGATAATAATTTGTTTGTCTATGCCATCTGCCTATGCCCGATACCTTCCGGGTATCGGGCTCGATCCCGAGTTCGAATACAAAATTATTATTTATTCGCTCTATGGAAAGACTTGTCAGTGGCCGCGGAGAGTCTTAGCCGTTTGAGTCACGCAGTCTCACTAATTGCGTCGGCTCGTCCGAAGTTATACCAAGGGCTCACAGAATATCAGCGTGAAACAATATTTATATTGTGTTCCGCTGAAAGACTGAGGATATCAGATATCATAACCAAAACGCAGATTATGGCCCGGTTGTCCATGGGCGACGATGATCTCATATCATAAATGACACAACTGCTCCGTTACCTGCTAAACCATAATACTATGATATGTTTACCTATGAGGACTTTTATCTATTTTATAACCTTTTTAAAATTTATACGTTTATTGTGGTTTTTAATCATTTGTTTTTAATAATTTCAGATTCTTAGCCGGTCCTGGTCTTACTTTGCACTACTTAAAACAATGTACAATTAAAAATAAACATTTTGAATAGCTTTTTAGCCGTTTTGAAATTATAGAAAATTCTTTCACCCATACAATTAAAAATGTGTTAAATATAGTGGAATGGTATAGATCTAAAGCTCTTAAATACTGTATTTGAACAACGCCTAAGTATTTATCCTTCTAACAAACTCTTTTTAATCATAAGCAATACGGTTACTATTTACTCCGTACTCTTTCATAAAACAGAATATTAAATATCCATTTTAAGCTACAGTAATTAATTTACATATAAAAAGCAAAGAGTTTTTATTTGTCGTTAGGTAAACCTGCACGACAAAAGCGTAAGGAGGTTTTAAGTCACAGAAAAATAATTTATATGAAATTAAAGGAGTTAAACAGCAAAAAGTTTGTACTGATTAAATGCACAAATTCTGAGGCATGAATGTTAAGAGAAAAGAGGTTATATAGTCAAATATATACAAATAATATAAGAAAATGACGCAAAGATTTGTAAATTCATTCAATATCACAAAAGTAGCTCTATTTGTATCTGGAGTTAATCTATCCAAGGATAAGTCTATTTTATTAAATTGTTTATTCCTTTTTAACCTTCTGTGGCTGTATTCAGATGTATTGGGTGAATTCTTTTGGTTGTTTGAAGCATTAAGAGTCGGTAAGAGTTTTGAGGAGATATCAATGGTTGTACCATGCTTTGTGGTCTGTATTTTGGCGACCGTTAGGAGTGCTCCTTTGTATTACAATAACCAATTATTATACAACATACTTAATAAACTACAAGAAATACATCCGGTAACAATTAAAGAAGACAATGTAGACGAGAGAAGTGTGAAAGAGAAAGAAATATCAGAGCGGGCTGTTAAGTTTTTTTCTAACCTCAGTATTTTTATGGTGATAGCAAATGTATGTGTTATTATTGCGTTTTGTGTTTTGCCACTTGTATTTATTGCGGTAGATTATCAACAAACAGGTAGTATTGAATTGAAATTACCATTTTTGGTTAAGTATTTCTTCGATCCATTTACAATGGCAAGATGGCCGATAATTTATCTACATCAAATTGGGTCTAGTGAGTATTACATATTTTATTATAACGAAACTATTTCTAACTCGTCAAAAAAGTAATTGAAAAGAAATAAGCTAATTGGTTTAGTAAGTCTACCATGAAGCGAGAGGTATCGGGTTCGAATCCCGGTCCGGGATATTATAATTTAATTTATAATTTATTCGGTCTCTGGAAGGGCTTGAAAGTGGCCGGGGCGAATGTCTTAATAGTGTCGCACCCATGGAAGAGCAATTGGGACGCAAATTGAGATCACTCGTCAGAAGTGACACCATGGGTTCACAGAATACTCAGAGAGAAATAGTAGTTGTACTTGAATCGGTATTTCTACCTTTCTTTTGTTTCGATGAGTGAGTCAGGATATTGGAGGCCGATAAAAAATCCGCTTAAGTAGCGTAAAAAGACAACCAAAGTGCGGACTGTGGTGCGGTTGTTCATGTGCGGCGGTGTTCTCTTACCATATAGGAGACCCACCTGCTCCATGTCCGTTAGAGGTACCACAAAATGATTAAATTAATTCAATAATCCTAATAAAGCTATTTAGTATTGGTCCATAAAATTCAACAAGGGCGAACAGGTACCTACCTAAAAGACCGACTGACCCTTCTGCTCGTTTGCTTTTTTATTTCCATAAAAAGATCTCTGCTGTATAGGCAATAGACAATATTAATAACAAAATTATTATAAAAGAAGATTTTTTGCTCTGTAATAATAATAATGAAAAATCATAAATAACAGACATAGACAATGTCTTAAATAAAACTATTATTTTATATTATTATTTTATTATTATTATTAGGTACCTACTATTAAAATATTACATTATACTGGGTTTATGTAATAAATATTCATTTTTACAGCAATTATAGTTGTAATGAACTTATTTGGGTCTGATTCATTTTTCCATGCTTGTTGCATCTATCTGACGATGCATTTTGAGTTATTGCGCTGTAGTTTTGAGAAAGTTGTAACACGATCTGAAGAGGAGACAGAGAAACGATTGAGATTGTGTGTTTTTCGTCATCGGCAGCTTATTGCGTGGGTATCTTAGACCAAATAAAATTAAAATAAGAATTAAAAAACAAAGTACACACGTCTGAAGTGAAACTATTTTGACATACTAATTTTTAAATCTTCTTTATACATTCTATGTGTTTATTTAAATACAATATAATCGTATAAACAAGGGCTGGCGGTGTCCATGGGCGGAGGACCGTTTGCTCTAGGTGAGCCTCCTGCTCATTTGCCACCAATTGTATAAAAAAAAGGAAATATAGAAAGGTATGCTAGGAATTTATTGAATATCATAGTCATTAACATATTAAGTGTTGAAAATATAATTTATTATTATTATAAATTTAATTGTTTTTATTTATTTCTTTGATATTGTATTGGTATTGTTCTCTCTCTTCGACAAAAATGCTGCCTATCTTCGTGACGCTAATATTATACGCGTTTCATTAACTTTTGTCTTTACGCGCCTAAAGAAGTTTTACTTCAAATCGTGACATTGATAATTTTAATTTTGGTTTTTTGAATGTCGCTCAGGAATGAGCGAATTGGATAAATTAGTCCCTTTACTATCCCTGGACCAGCCAAATCTGAGTTTTTACAGTTATAGCATAGCGGGCAACGAATCAAACGGTCTTATACTATAAGATCACAGCCGCCCATGGACAAACGCGCCATAATTTGCACTTATGTATGTGTTTTGAGATGCTACAATGTCGCGAATTACTTCAATTTCCAACTACCTAGTGGGGTAAAAATTAGCAAAAACTATTCAATAAATTACCAAATGCCAAAATGTTTTTGCCAATACAGATTTACGCCAAGATTTTTAAAATGTCAACAATTTTTTTTCAGATTAGTAGAACAAATAGAGCAATTGTATTCAAAACCGTGTCTCATCAATATAATAATGAGTTCTGTACTTATGTGCTTGAGTGGATTTAATATAGCGGTATGTATTTTTCATAATTCTACAATTTTAATTTTTTTTTATTCTATAGTGGTCAACGGAGCAGTTGGATCTCTACCCTTAACCGTTAAGCTACGAGGCTCTCGAAAAATCTTGAAATTAAAAAAACCTATTTTTACTAAGTAAAATCCAAATAGTTGACTCATACATGCCTAGAATTTTTTTATGCTATAACGGACAATGGAGCAGGTGTGTCTCCTATATGGTAAGAGAATACCGCTGCCGAGGAACAACCGCGCCATAGTCCGCGCATTGGTTGTATTGTCGGTTTTTTACGCTGCTTAAGCGGCACTTTTAAGGGCCTCCTATTTCCTCACTTACTCTGCAAAACACAGTTCACGCTGAGTATTCTGGGAGCCCGTTGTATCACATCGGACAAACTGGCCCAATTACTGCGTCAACATATCCTTCTTCATGGCTCTCCCACGGGTGCGACAGTATTAAGACACTGGCCCAGCCACTGTTAAGCCCTTCCAGAGACCAAATAAATTATAAATTAAATCATGATCCGGACCGGGATTCGAACACGATACCTATCTCTACCGAGTCTACTCTACTTTTGCTGAGTCAGCAGGTAGTTTATAAGTTCAAATCTAAGTTAAAATGTATTTATTTCAGTTCAGCAAGCAGTTCGGTACGATATTCGCATTTATCAATTTCTTGCTAGTGTGTCTCTTTCAAAACTTCTTGATTTGTTACTTCGGAGACATGGTAGTTACATCGGTAAGAGTCATTTTAAAAAGACATTTATTGAAAAGATACAGCAACATAACGTAGGAATACTTAAATTAGTTAAATAAATATAAAAAATAAAGAAACGACTGTAAAAGTTTATTAATAAAACCTCTCATTCAATAAGAATATAAACAAGATATAGTTCTTAACCTATATAAATAAAAATAAATGTCATTTTTCGTTGTAAATTTATTATTCAAGAATGGCTCCTCCTACTCAAACTAAATATTAAGGCTTTGTGTGGACCATTTAGAAGATGGTTTATGTGAAATTTGCACAAAATCGGTCGAGCGATTCTTCATTTATCACATTTTTTGTAACAAATGAATTTAATATGGCGGATCATTTTGTTTATGGGGATTTTGCTGTCAAAGTGTAATTTTTTATACGCAGCGAAGCACGTACCGGGTCGCTAGTTTAATATGACTATTTTATTATAGTCTTGAAACTTTATTATTATTAGTTACGTTCTAACATCTCTCAGCGTTCAAAATATGATATTTCGTTCATAGACTGTAACAGCGCTAAGGGCGGGAATGCCTCAATTACGCAATTCTAATATCTTTTTTATTTAATCATTTATAATACAGCAAAAAACATTAAATTCAAAAGAAATGAAAAATTATTAAAAATATTTCAATCGTCATTCCTTCTGTTTCTATTCAAGTATTTTTTATATACTTTTAAGAATTATTAATATTAGATAATATTAGATTAGATATAGTTATTAATATTATAAAATTCTTTTCTTTTACTAATTTATAGAGTTCTCAAATTGGCGAAGCTATTTTTCACAGCACATGGTACGGAGCGGACGTAAAGATTAAGCGAAGCGTACATATTTTGATTTTAAGGTTAGAATATTTTGGTCAATTGTCAAAATACACTTATAGATGCACAGATAGGTTTTTAAAATATCCTGTATAGAGAGATCCTTAAAAATATCTTAGAAGCCTTGAGCTTTTTGAGCCCATGGGCCCAGTGACCATGGGCTTCAGGTACGTTGCTGGCTTAGGGTACTTTATACTCTTTTGGTTTGTCAATCACGTTTCACTGATATATAAATATATACCTATCACTTTTCTTTATGCTTAAAATACCACAAATTTTAAACACAAAACCTAAAAAATAGAACCTCAAGTGGATCCATAGGAGGACCGCATATCTTATGTGAGCTTCCTGCTCATTTGCCACCGTTTCCATAAAAAAAAGTTAGACAAATTTGAGTCACCATATTTATTTTCTTTTTGAATTTTTTTTAATTTCAGGTCTCAAAAACCATGCACCCTAACTGCAGCAAAGTTCGCTACGCTCAATCTTAGAGCATTCACAACGGTACGTTATTTATGGTGCAAAACGCGGTAGGCGGCTGGTAAGAGATTACCGCCGCCCATAGGCAGTTGTGATGCAATCGCGCTGTAATTTGAGGGCATTGGGTAACCACAACAAATGGACTCACTAAATACCAACGTGAAACAATATTTGTATTGTTTCGCTGAATGAGTGAGGATATCGGAGGCTCGTTCATTCCGCTCAAGTGGCGCAAAAAGTCTGCAACACCAAAAGTGAAGATTTTTGAGTGGTCGTCCTTTAGCTGTGATCTCCTACCATAGAGAAGATCCAGCTGCTTCGTTGCCAGCTAGCGATACACGAAAAAAATTTTTTTTAACAACACACGTTAAAAAGTGATCATAAATATATATTTTTTTTAATATTTCAGATACTTAGCCGCTCATGGTCATATTTTGCGCTTCTAAGAACTTTGTACAATAATTAAAATTTTATTAAAAAATACATCTGTTTACTACGTCTCTTTCTCACTCACAGATAAACCTATATAACTATCTCATTTCCGCGAAATTATAATCAAAATATATGACCTCTAACTTACTTATAAACTTAATGTCATGGATACGCAATACGTATGTAGTGCGTATTAAATTGTATAAAAAATCTGGCTCAAGGTCACCTTGAACGACTCTTGACTAACATTTATGTCCTTGAGTTAAATTTTGACACTGATTAGATACAATTGATGACAGATTCTAAAGCGAGAATTGACGATTGGCATTAAACAAATAGTTTCATATCAGCTCGTCTCTCGCGTTGCGTAGATTTCACTCGGCATCTTCTATAGCATTTATCACGAGGAATGTTTGGATTCATACCTGTATTTAAATTTCACCATCAAATATCTTTTTTTACATACAATTAGTGGCAAACCAGTAGGAGGCTCACCTAGAGCAAGCGGTCTTCCGCGCATGGATACCCCAGCCCTTGTAGAGCCGCGGGTGCCTTGCCGGACTTTAAGGAATGTGTACGCCAATGGGAATGAAACAACATTCCAAACATTCCAAAAGGAATGTGTAAGTCATATGGTATGGATATAACCCTGTTGGCAGTTGCTTAGATCTAGGCAGAATATTATTTCATTATCATTGAGTATTTTTGATGAAGGACAAATTTGAAAAAAATCGATGTTAAGTAAAAGTAAGCTGAAGGGCAAAAAGCGTAAATAAACAAACTAAGCATAAGAATTTTGTATGGTTTAGCGGACAACGGAGGTCTCCTATAAAGTACGAGAACACCGTCGCCCATCAGCAACTGCCTCTCATTCCGCTCATGCTGTGTTGCCGGTTTTTACGCCAATTAAGTGGCATTATTAACTGCCTCCGACACAGTAGAACAGCGAAACAGTAGAATCACTGTTCCAAGTACAACTACCATTGCACGCTTAGTATTCTGTGCGCAATTAATTTTTTTGCTACTAGGCAATAAAAAAAATTGATTTTACCTACCAACATGACTTACAAAGCCAAGCTTCTTCGAAACGTTTCGCTGTCCACAGATTTCTGAGTAGTATGAAAAACTACAGACTATAAATTACATTCCTGATTCCAATTTCAAATTCCAGTAGTGGTTATAATATATCGCATGATATTATGCTACCCATAGAGTGGCATAGAACAGGTTCTTTTTTCAAATTTATTGCCTGTCATTTTTTACATGTGCCCGTGTGTGCACTTGCCAAACACTATGGGGGCTATGCGAGGGGTGTGGGCTTGAAAATTAACAGGGCTGTTATATTACAATTAAAACTATATTTTTTTTTATAAAGGCATCTTTAAATTATTAACTATAAATTATAATTTAATTTATAATTTTTTCGGTCTCTGGAAGGGCTTGACAGTCGCCGGGAGAGTGTCTCAATACTGTCGCTACCGTGGGAGAGCCATGTTGAAACAAATGCTAGCTCACAATTGGGCAAGCTCATCGAAAGATAACACGGGCTCACAGAATACTGAACGTGAAATAGTAGTTGTACTTGAAACGGTGCCTTTACTGTGTTTCGCTGAGTAAGTGAGGATATCGGAAGCACATAAAATAAGTGTCGTAAAAAGCCAGCAACACAACCAATGCGTGGACTGTGGCGCGGTTGTTTATGGGCGGCAGTGTTCATTAACCATATAGGAGACTACTGCACGGTTTTCCGCGATACCATAGAAAACGATCAATTTAAGTGCTTAAAAAATTAGTAATATGAAAAAACTATTCTATATAAGGAAAATTGGACATTTAGTTTAAATTTATTTCGTTTCTTAAAAATTCTGAATAATTAAATTAAACTGATATGAAAGCGATATTAAACCAAGTGTATATTTGCATGGGTTCGTATAATTACAAAATAGTATCACAGAAATTACAATAAACCTATATATTATACTTATTTAATTAAATATAACATATTTTTTTTTACTATATAATTATTTTCTTTGTAACGCTATTGCACGTAAGGGGGTTCGGTTAAGCAGACAGGAAAGCGTAGTACAGGAAGTTCATAATCTGTTACCGTCTAAGACTGTTAATTTAAATACATTAATACATAATGTTTACTAGTTAAAATTCTCAATTTTATAATTAAAACCCTCTGATTTAACGATATTAATTGAAAAACTCAATCATTTTAATTAATACATATAATTTGACAAGTCAAATCGGTTTATTTTTCGGATTTCTTTAAAAAAATATTATTCATTAATATTTATTATAAATCAGTTTGTTTGGGGTTTTTTTTAATATATATATTTAGAGGGAATCAAAATATTTTTTTGTGTTCTGTTGATAGCCCTGTAATAAAATACCTATACTCCTGTCTGCCGTCTGGCGCAGCGGGGTACTTTATACCCCACACACACTAACATATGTACATGTGTGCGTCATTATAATATCACTATACATAGACTATAGAGTGAAGGTACTTTCATTGTAATTCATATAGTCTGCATAAATATGACAAAATATTGATTTAAGACAGCCAGGCGAGTTTCTTAACTCTTAACACTGTCGCACACAGAGCCATACTGAAGCATTTGCTATTTTATGGAATAGCGGGCAACAGAGCAGGTGGGTTTCATATATAAGAACACTGTTGCCCATGAACAATTGCGCCACGGTCCGCCCATTGGTTGTTTTGGCGGCTTTTTACGCAGTTTAAGCGGCATTTCTACTTAGAATCGTGATTTCTCCGATATCCTCACTCACTCAGCAAAACACATAAGTACCATTTCAAGTACAACTACCATTTCACGCTGAGTATTCTGTGAGACCGTGGAATAACTTCGGAAGAGCCGGCGCATAGTTGCGTCAGCATATGCTGCAGCATGGCTCTCCCACGGGTGAAAACTTTATCATGCCTAGATATTACAGCCTTCCAATATTTGTTGGTTTTATAATGTAGTTTATATAATAGCGTACATTATAATGACCTACTTACTGAAAAATAAACACTATTTAATTATTCATGAAGCAAATTTTCGACGTAACACGAAATATGAAAACGTCAACATAGTTAGGGTTCAATATTGTAAAAAAAGCACAAATCAGTCTCCTTTTTATATTTTTGTTAATAGGATAGCGGACAACGGAGCAGGTGGGTCTCTTATATGGTAAGAGAACACCGCTGCCCATTACCAACCGCCCTAAAGTCCACGTATTAGTAGTGTTGCGGACTTTATACGCCGCTTAAGCGGCATTTTTATGGCCTCCGATATCCTCACTTACTCAGCGAAACACATTATAGGCGCCGTTTCAAGTACAACTCCTATTTCACGCTGAGTATTCTGAGAGCCCGTGGTATCAGTTCGGACGAACCGTCCCAACCTGCGTCCGCATGTGATTCAGTATGGCTCTCCCACTTATGATAAATCTGTAGAGGTCAATTATCTAGATACATAAAATATATTTCCAAAATAACTATCTGTATATAAATTATCGATACTAATGCAATCAGTAAATTTTTTGTCAGTCTGTATATTCGTTATAGAAATAAAAACTACTCGTTGGATTTTAACAAAACTTATACATATATTTTTCATAGTTCTGGGAAGGTTATAGAAGGTACTTTTATCACGCTATTCGCAGCAAAGCAGTTAGAGAAATTCATATTAAACTCAATAGATATTAAATTCATATCAAATTCAGACTGCTAAATGTATTTTTTTTACTAAAATCTTAATACTTAAATAATACATTTTTAATAATTAAAATTAAGATTATTATTAATGTTAACATTTTTACAAATTGGTCTTAATTTATATATATTAGCTATTTAAATAAAGTTTTCGATGTTTTTAACTTACTGAATATTAGCGATGCCGCCGTTTAAAGAAAGTGTAAGCTCTTTTATTGAAGGTCTCCAAGTCGTAATGGTTTGGAAAAACCCTGCTGGCAGCTCATTCCACAGAGAAAAAAAAAACAAAAATTATATATACCAATATCCTTAATACAAAACACCGTAATACCTTCTTAAAATCATAGAGTTATACTTAGCCGTTGACGAAAGTATACGTCACAATTGAAGCCATTCAAAAGCACCAACTTTAGATTAAAATTAATAACTATTTCCAAGTTTGTCTGTTTTTTAAAAAAATACCAAAGACTACTTTTAATACGATCAAATCTTCTCCCGTCGGAGAGCCATAGCTTTGAACTAAATTTATATTTTTTTAAATAGAGGCGTTTTAAAATTACTAAACTAATTAAACTAAATATTATTTATTTGGTCTGTGAACCAGTTTTTTGAAGAAACGCAAGTTTTTCACGCGTGGAAGAGCCATGCTGAAGCATTTGCTGGTGCACTAATTGTTCTGGCTGGTCAGAAGTGACACCGCGGACTCACAGAATGCCCAGCGTAAAACGGTAATTGTACTGTGTGTCGCTGAACGAGGTTATCGACAACTCTTAAAAATGCCGCTTAAGCATAAAAATCTGGCTATACAGCAAGCGAGCAAGCAAGGGCGGCGGTGTTCTCTCAACATATAGAGACCTGCTCTGTTGTCCCCTATACCATACAAAAACATTCTATGCCTGTGAAATAAAGATCTTTGACATTCGTAAGGTGACATCTACCTATTTTTCATATATTGTATTATTTATTTAACTTTATGAACATAACAGTATACAGAACCAGAAATATGTTTTTAAAAAAATTTCGTAATATTGAGAAAATTACCATTTAACTCGACATTAATTTAATATCGTGTTTCTTATTTTCTTTTTGTGCTACAATTATTGTAAATAAAACATTTTTATGCAGTTTTTACTTTACAAACATAATCTACATAATAAAATACCTACAAGTTAATATTTGTCCTGAAAGATGTGAAATTTTTGTGCTCAAGGTACATCTAGCAAAAGGTAACTTTTTAAAGGTACACCAAATTTAATTTTCAGAGTGAAATGGTAATTGTACTGTGTTTCGCAGAGTGAGTGCGGATAGGGGAGGCCCTTACTTCCGCTTAAGCGGCGTAAAAAGCAGGCAACGCGACCTATACGTGAACTGTGACGCGGTTGTTCATGGGCGGCGGTGATCTCTTACCATATAGGAGGCCCACCTGCTCCGTTGTCCGCTATAGAATAAAATAAAATAAAAAAAAATCATCTAATTATTAACATTTATTTATTAAATATCAAAACAATGAAACAAAAACCTCACTCGTGCGCACCGCGAATATATTGTGTTCATAACTTTTTTTTCTTGCCCTTATATATTATTTAATAATAATATAATAATAATTTAATATAAAATATGAGGTTATCTGCAGCCGAATCAAAGTAACCGACATTGCCCGCCGTATTAGTAAGTTGAAATGTATGTATAGTTTTTTTATGGTTTAGCTAATAACGGAGCAGATGGGTTTCATATGATAAGAGAACACCGCCGCCCATCACCAGCCGCGCCACAGTCTGCGCATTAGTTGTGTTACCGGCATTTACCCCGTGTAAGTGGCATTTTTAAGAGCCTCCGATATCCTCACTACCTCTGCGAAACACAGTACAAGTACCATTTTACGATGAGTATTCTGTAAGCCCGTGGTATCAGTTTAGTTAAGCAGGCTCAATTAGTGCTTTAGCATATGCTTTAACATGGTTCACTGGGTAAAAACGGGTAGGGTTAATATATAAATAAAAATGTTAACATATTCAGACAATTTGATGGGTGTAATAGACTAAAAAGAAGCCATAAACAACATTCCCACAGATAAATTGCATGTAAAGCGTTAATCCTTTTTATTTCCACAGATAGGAAATAAATCAGCCGGTGTCTTTTTTCGGCTGTCCGCTGGAGCGTATTTCCGGGCAGAGTGTTTCTTTTTCTTTCATTGCATGCAACAGGTTGGCGTGTCGTGTATGATTCAATGAAAACTTTTTTGTTGCCTCACAGAACATTGACAGCATACTGTACATTTTTCAGGCTGAAATATGAAGTCATATTTTTATATTATCCATACAAAAAAATTGGAGTGTCTTTTTGTAATATTAAAACGCTTTCTGCTACATGCATATGAACGTATATTTTCACCCGTGGGAGAGCCATGCTGAAGCAGAAGTTGACGCTGAAATATAGCTGGTTCGACCGAAGTGATACCACGGGAATACAGAATATTCAGCGTGAAACGGTTCTTGTACTGTGTTTCGCAGAGTGAGTGAGGATATCGAAGGCCCTTAAAAATGCCGCTGCGGCGCGGTTGGTGATGGACGGCGGTGTCCTCTTACCATATAGCAGATCCACCTGCTCCGTTGTCCGCTATACTATAAAAAAACGGAAATCGGATCGGTTCGGTGGCGTACCGTAAGATATTAAATATCTTACGAGTTACGGTACGCTAAATTTTGAACTTATCTAAATATTAAATAATTGGATAATTTAAAAAAGGTATTTATTGTGGATGATTAGGTTACATTTACAATTATGTGTAATTGTAGTACATTGTAATGTTTATAAAACTACCGTTTTAAAAAAACCGCATAAAATCATAATTTCTTATCGTTATATAAACATTCAGCTACCTATCGGTAAAAAGTTGTTTCTTATCAAACAAAATATAACTAAAACTCAGATAGTGATTAGATAGTCTACAGATAATTATAATCTATATTTCATAACAAATATTGATAGCTGTCACTAAGACCGTCGAGGTAAAAATTCCGCTTTAAGGTAATCCATAATATATTTTGGTCGCTAGATCTATAAAATAAGACGACAGGCATATCAAATATCCGCTAGATCTAGCGACAAAGCGCTGAAACGGCAACAATGGCGAAGCGTGCGTTGCGTACGATACTGACCTGAAGTGATCCTTGCTTCGTAAATTAGGGGCACAGGGCAGGGTATATTTTGACCACTTCTTTATAGATGAGATTTGCTCTGGTATGATGCATTTATTATTATTAAAATATCAGTTTATTTAACCAGATTTAGAATTGAGGTATGAGCCTCGTAGTTAAGTGGTTTAATATGTCTACCATGAAGCGAGAGGTCGAATGTCGGTTCGGACAATTATAAATTAATTTTTAATTTATTCGGAATCTAGTAGAGCTTGACAATGGACGGGCAAGTGTCTTCACACTGTCGCACCCGTGGAACAGCCATGCTGAAGCATATGCTGACGCACTAATCGGGGCGGCTCGTCCGTCGTACCATGGGCTCACAGAATACTCAACGTAAAAAGTAGTTGTACTTGAAACGGTGCCTCTACTATTTGTGGTTCGCTGAGTGAATGAGGATATCTGAGTCTCTTAAAAATGTTGCTTAAGTGGCGTAAAAAGCCGGCAATACAAATAATATAGCCAAATAAAGGCTATATTATTATTATTATTATTATGTTTATAAAAATAACTCTAACTACAGTTAAAATGAGGTTAATTATATCAATGGAGTAATCAAGGGTTAAACGTGATCGTTCAGTGACTCGTTGATTGCAGATACGTAAAACATCGTACAGATTCGTGTGAAACATTTATTATCTGTGGCAGTAAGTCACTATCACAATAAAACCGCAGTGTCTCGACGCAACAGGTGGTCGGGGTGTCGGGATATTCAACTGCGACCCCGAGTTTTGTGTTCTTAACTTGTGTGATTTATAGCGAAGTGTCGAATTAGTAAAACCTTTTTTGACGTCTTTTTTACAATACTCAGCGTGAAATGGTAGTTATACTTGACAAGCTGATAGCCTCCCGAGAGGATAATAACATAAACTCAGATGGTAGGGTTTTGTGTAGGGACTGCGATAAAAACCGCCTCCAGCGGATACGGAGCGAGGGGCTAGCTACATCGTCAGACTCATCCCGGTGAGCATCCGACCGGCTACTCAGGTGGCCCATTACCCTGCGATGGCAAAAATTGAGGATCGCGTTTTGCAGGAAACGCCCTTGCGCTATTCGCGGCTAAAAATCAATTCACGACGAGCCTATGGCTCGCTCCAGAAGGCCATGTGAAGCTCTGATGGCTGTTTGGCCGGCATCAAATAGTCCTTCCAAAAAAATATATACCTGAAAAGGTACTTATAATGTTTCGCTGAGTGAGTGAGGATATCAGAGGCCCCTAAAATGTCTGCGTACAACCAATTTGCGGACTGTGACGCGGTTGTCCATTGGCAAGTGTGTTTTCTTTCCCTATGTACTTAACGAGACCCATCTACTTCGCTGTCCACTATACAATAAAAACATTATCAATTTTTTGTTTAGAATGACCTCTTTGGTGCCGTCTATTAATCATAAATAATGTGGATACTTTTTTAGATAAAGTAGAAACTCTTTGGTGTTTTTTTCTTCTTATTATTTTTTGGCTTCTATAACTAGAAATAGGTACTTATGTAATTTAGACGAGAGACTTAATAATACTACGTGAAAATTGACTCAGTTGTTCTTTCATATGGAGAAGAACTTGTTAGTTTCGTTTTTTGATTTTTCCTATACATGTGTACATAGAAAAGTATACATGTATGTGTAAAATTCTATAAATTATCTTAAACTTCACTATAACATATAAAATGTATTTAATAGTTTCTTTGGACAGTGAAACCGAGTTATACCTTTAATCAAAAGAAAAAGTGAAGGTTGCACGTTCGGGAAAGCGCGGGAAAACGTTCAAGTTATTATCATGTATGTCATCATGTCATGTTTCAGAGATAGAAAACATTTCACACAACACAGATATGTATGTAATGCAGATTAAACAAGATCTATAAAATGTTAAGAAATATATATATAATAATAATATATATATATACACTAATACGAATGAAATCGAATTTTTAATCCTGTTATAAAAAATAATAAAAAGAAAAACGTTAATAATACAACGCAAGAAAGTTTGTATTCAAGTTAAAACTAATCCCTACCATCACAAAAACTTAGCAGGTAGAGGCTAAATTTCTCATCGATCCATCCTTTCTTCGAATTTACGAACCTTTATTATAGACCCTTTGCAAGTTTTTTTATATAATTCTAGCTCCTTTTGTAAGACTTCGCTTTGTTTGAAAACGATTCGCGTATCATCATCATCAGCCCATCTAAATCCACTGCTGGACATAGAATAAGATTCTATTATTTATGCTGTAGAGTAATTTTCAATCATGCGTCTATAAAAAAGTTAATATTTGCCGCCATGTACATGTCAATTGTCAAATAGATGTTTCATGTACTATCCGGTAAATTTAATTATTTATAACATTGAAGATTTTATTTAAAATATTAAATTTTGTTCAATACTATAAAACAAGTGAATTTGAAGGTAGAACTTTTCAAGCATTGTTAAACATAATATTTCGTATCACGCAGTACGTCGGTGTGAGCTTGGCATTTTAGAATTGGTTTGTATATTTATTAGTTACCTAATTAAAATACACATTAATCATAAAAAAAATTACGTCCAACACATAAAAATATGAAATATAACATAGTAAATTGTCTGCAAATATGTAGTCATGTTTTTTTATAATATTAGTAAGAAACTAGTTTTTGTTTAATTTTGCTAGAATTCCGTTAATAGTTTTAATGTCAAGGATAAATATCTGCTACAACTTTCACTATGGCGCTTAAATAAATGCTATAAGGTAATAAAAATGAAGTAAATAGATATTTTGCTGATATTGTTGAGAAATTAGTGCACAATATTCAATAATAATGTAAATATTAATTATTGTTATTCTTGTAATCTACTGCACGTTTATTTATGCAGTTTACATTAATTGAGTTATTCCCGATATCAATATGTTGAATTGTAATGTTATAAAAAAAACACGTCAAAAATTTAGTTTATGATCTTGTCACATGGGAAACTAAAACCAAGCCATACAAATGTGGGACAAAGTATGAATTATAATTACAAATAAAAATCATTTGCATGGTGACTTATACCAAGCTTTATTTAGATTATGCTTATATATATAATACACTAAACTAAAAATAATTATGAATAACTAAGAAATCTTTATGATTAGTCGTTAAATCATTGTTAATAAATTATAAGGTAAATAAAACACATTATTTCTTTCCTTATTCCTTCCAGTTTGAAATTTTATAATATCGCACCGATAAAACGGTTGTGAGCGCTAGTTGGCGCCTGCTCTGTTTTATCGACATTTCGTATAGGTTCTGTCATGGCGTTGTGTTATTGTGAGTTGTGTTTATTTTTACAAGAATAATGAATTTCTTTGAAGAAAAATTATTTAAAAGTCATAATTATTATAGTGTTTATTGCAAAATATCATGATTATTGTCTATTACATAAATCCAATAGGAAGTGGCCATTACAATGGACAAGAAAAATGCAATTCGTAGAGGGAAACGATCCTCTAAAGTAATCGAAGAAAATTATTGGGATTGCAGCGTTTGCACGTATAGGAATAATGCTGAAGCATTTAAATGTTCAATGTGTGATGTTAGAAAAGGTATGTTGCACATAATAAAACCAAAACATTTCTTTTACTCGCAAATATAGGTCAATAACTTTCTGTACACATTACAATATACAATAACAGTTATGTAGTTACATTAACATAATAGAACATCTTGTTTTATGGCTGCCTATGGGTAATAGTTTCTTGAAATTATAATGCATAGTAAACATGAATTGCTTCATTAATTATTTTTTACTTAAGTAAAATTAATTCTGAATTAATCTTTCCTCTAACTTCCATCTTCATGAATATCCTCTGAAAGTACTATATCATTTCTACAACAGCCATTGCATATCCAAATAGATGTAGCATTTATTTCATACTGACAAACACATCCATGCATAATTGTTTTCTGATTTATATTATTTGTATAGGTTAATATTTATTATAATTTTGATGTGATAAATTATGGATGTAAGGTTATATCTGGAATTAAATTAGAATAAATGTCTTCAGATATAGTAAATTAATGATTTACAATTTCTGATAATTTTTTAATATAAAAAATAACAATAAAGCTAGTTTAAAATTATAAAAGATAGGCCAAATGTGATTTTTCAATAGTATGTATGTAATAAAATGGGATATATGCTTAGTAGGATGACAGCTGTATGATTTTTAACACTGACAGGTCACAGCACAGTAATTAAAATAGTACTTGTAAATTTGAATTGGCTTAATTATTTGCTATCACATAACTTTTAAAATACAGTGAAAATTCTATATAACGACACTGAAGGGACTGTGTATTTTATAGCGTTATAAAGAGTTGTTGTTAAATGGAGAGAAGAAAAATCAGTGTATGGAAGACAAGCTAAACCAACTAAAGCCAATTGATTTTGACGCTTTAGGGAGTTTGAGGGATTTTACATGGCGTTTACACTGTATTTACAGTTTGTATTTATAAACAACAGGCAAATTCATAAATTTTACAATTTATATTTTTAAATAACAGATTCTTAAGTTGAAAACATAATATATTTTCTTCAATATAACATCTTAAGTTAAAGTTTTCAAAGTGGAACAACCAATCTAAGGCTGACAACAAACCGTGGCTCTATAAGGGCTGGAGGTTATAATGAGCGAAGCACCAATTGCCCTAGGTGAGCCTCCTGCTCGTTTGCCACCAATAGTATAAAAAAACAACATTAACATATTTACACAGATTGTTGAGCTCATATTAATGGTTCTATTTATTGCAATGCTGGTAATGCCCAAACCAAACTGTACACTTACCCTATCATACGAGATATGGTATGAGACATTAACATAAATATAATATATGTATTATCTCAAAAGTATGTATATGGAAATTTATTCAAAAAACATAATATTTACAACTAAAGATAGACAACAAATTCACAAATCCTTTACGGTAATATCTTTTCTTCAATCCATTGTAACAGATGAAATCATAGTAAATTACAATATGTTTTCATTATATTCATTTATAAGTTAACAAACTTATAGTTTATTTGTTTATGGTTATTAATTCTATGATTATCTTGATATTTATGATTTGTTGTTGAGAGCCTCGTAGCTAAGTGGTTTAATAGGTATACCATGAAGCCAGAGATATCGGGTTCGAATCCCGGTCCGGACAATTATAAAATTTAATTTATAATTTAAAATAAAATGGTTTGACAGTAGCCGGGCCAGTGTCTTAATACTGTTGCACCCGCCGGAGAGCCATGGCTCGTCCGAAGTGATACCACGGGCTCTCGGAATACTCAGCGTGAAGCGTTACTTGTACTGTTTTTGGCAGAGTGAATGAGGATATCGGAGACCCTTAAAAAGTAGTGTAGTGGGCTTGTCCGTGGGCGGCAGTATTCTCTTACCATATAAGAGACCCACCTGCACCGTTGCCCGCTATACTATAAAAAAATAGGTATCTCGTACATTTAAAAAAAACCACAAAATATACTAGAAATTTTTAAATAGAATTTCTTTAAATACAAAGATTTTACAGAAACAACAATTTTCAAACGTTCGTTGGTTAAAATATCGTCAATACTTGTGTGCATTTAAGTTTGTAAATCAGTGACAGATTTTGCAAGATATAGGCCGTCATAGATATATGTAATACGGCGAACGTTAAATTCAGCGAAATTGCCACTCAGACCTCCCTACAGGCAATGGGAACGTCTTACAATTCAATTTGCAAGGAACTCGATTCAGCTACACAGTTTTCGCATTAACCCCACTAACTTATTACATAAATATAGTCTGTGACGGACGATCTATTGATTATATACTCTGGATTATTTATCTTTTATATACTAGATTAATTTAGGTCATATAATAGTATAAATAAGTTTCTTCTACTACTTCTACTACTTGGTGACTAGTGGTTTCAATTCTGCCAGTGTCAGTATGATGATATTTACATAAATAATGACAGATAATGTAACAAGAAATTATATATGTACAACAATGACTTACTTAGGTATAATTATGAACCATTTACATATATTTCCACACACATTACATATATTCTCATAATATTTTAACCATAGGTGAACATATTGAGAACAGATTATATACTATAAGTATGAAAAAATTGACATAGATTATGAATTATAAATAGAATAGATTTAAAAAAATGGTAATAGAATGTATTTACATTAATTAATTTACAACTTAATATTAATCATATGCAAAAATTTACATAAAATTAAATTAATTAAGGGGAAAAACATAAGAGAGAGATACAAATTAGTTTATAAACAAGACATTTTAAAAATGCTTGCCAATTTTGCCAGTTCTTAGGAGTTGCCAGGTCCTGAGGTGCTGGGAATAAAAAATAACAATAAAATAAATAAAATAAAATAAAACAAAATAACACAACTCACCTAAAAATAGGTAAACGACATTTAAAGTTTATTATTTAAATTTACAATCCTTCAATATTATTTTATTACTTTTTCTATTTTTATACCAACAAAAAAAAACCCGTATTTTTATAACATCTGTCACATAGTTTTTTAGGTTGCTTTACCAGGCAGCTGTAAAAAAATATTTTCTTTCTTTACAAATCCATAAAATGACCGAGGCTTCTTTAGTTACGCGAACAATAACTTGATACCAAAATTGTTACGCTGTATATTTTTAATTTATTGACCACTGTGACGAAAATGTGGTAATTGGATAAGCACATTGGATAAGCGGTCTTCTGCCCATGGACACCGCCAGCTGAACCCGCGCCCATGCAAGCCTGGCTGTGCTTGTTTGCTACTGCTGTCATAAACAAAATCGCGTATGAGTACATCATCACCCTAACTGTTCTGAACTGGTAATATGCTTTTGCATTGGTATATATTCTGTGATATCCCAAGGTACCTCGACGCGTAAGCCACGACTTAACCCCGCCTTGGTCGCGGCGCAGGCGGCCGGCACAGCGCCCACCAGCTCCCAGAAGAGGCCGCGGTCTGCAAGCTCCCACAAGAAGAAGAGACGACAGCCTCGGCTTAACAATGTCGATAGAAGCTCTGCGCAGACGAGAGAGGTAAATATTAATCTATAGTAAATGATACATCTGTTAGTCTATGTTGTTTTTGAAGTTGACATATTATGAAGTCTGTGGTTGAAAGAATTATGACCGTGTTTTTGTTCGTAGTGTAACTTTTCTGAACGAGGTTTAGAAAAATATGGATTTTAATAATCTCTTGAGAGATATTGAGCGGCAGTGTTCTCTTACCATATAGAAGACATACCTGCTCCGTTGTCCGCTATACCATAAAAAATGTTTCTCTAATCGACAATATATTAAAATTAAATATAGAGATGGCGGCAAACCTTACCGTGGCTGGAGCTAAGGGTGTTCATGGGTGGTTCACTTATTCTTGGTGCCGCCCATAGACACCCATAGCCCTTGCAGAGCCGCGGGTGTGTTGCCGCCCCTAAGTCAAATTTTACCAATAGACTTTATATTAATATAGAAAATCTTTTTTCAAGATAACAGTTAGCGGTGTCACAGTAGTGATAACGGAATACAAACCCAAAAAAGCGGTGTCGAGCAGCTCGAGCGACATGGAATCCTCGAATGATGCGCGGCCATGATCTGTCGTCCCTAGTTCGAATATCGCTATGCCGTTGTCTCGAAATTCGGGTTATTCGGGTTATTCATAAAAGTACGCCTTTTTGTCAAATTTACTATCGAAAGAAGATCTTTGTGCTAAGTGCAAGTTGTTAGCGACAATACAATCCCAAGAATGTTCAGCTATCCCGGGATTGCGATTAAATCCGCAGTTCCTGGATGTCGGGTCGGTCTTTTTATTTAAAAAAAAATCCTACATACAGCACAATATTTAAATAAAGAGCAGCTACTATTAAACAAAGTATATTTTTGCATAAATGTTGATTTCACGATAAACATTAAGGCTGTATCTTTAGTTTGTAGCTTACGGCCTGTGTTTTTTTCAAAGTACAACAGACTATGGATCGCAAAGTAGACCTGTTGGTGCCGGTTTTTAAAACCCCGATATTAGTATAGTCCGGGGATTTTCGAGGCCTGGACATACCCGGGTTGCCAGGATTGGATTCTGTGGCGATTACTTAGGTCTGTGTGTAATTGAAGCATCCTTTCAGTGCTTCAATGTTCGCGTAAGAATTTCACTCGTAGTCGGTACACGGATCTTTATCAGTTTATCTTTAAAAAGCATTGTCATATACGTTTTTGATCAATTAGTAGTTTTTTTCTCATTATTGTGATTAATGTTTTTTATTCACTTTTTTCTGTAAATTTATTTGAATTTTTTTATGAATAACCCGGTGTTATGGCGCAAGACATCACCCGTGATTATAAAACGCTTGGATTGATGTCTTGTCTCTTCCACGCGCACGTTGTTGTAAAAACGAGATAAAACATTGGTTTATTCTTTTATAAGTGAAGATGTGAGACAAGTTAGACTAGTATTAGATAAATATCCAATTTAATGTAAAAGAATGTATGTTCTACTGAGTCATTGATCAAGTGAAAATTTTCACATTAACTACTGCACTTAACAATGGATCTGTCAAGTGTGAAAGTGTTCATGTCTTGAAGGTAGTTTTAATTTTGACAATGATTTTTAATATCCACATGTTTTGTAACTGTGTATGTAATATAAAAATTAGTAATTCAGATTGCACAATAGCTAAAAATTATTCAGTTTTTTAAATTTGGTATCTTTTTATCAACAAGTAGGTAGGTAGTTAGTTACCTTAAGTTCTTTGTTATACATATGTTGCAGTTATCTGGTTGCATTTGCTATTTGATCGTATGACTAGCGCGATCTTTGAATGAAGACATTTAGTTGAATGACTAAAGTACAACTCGTCAAGTTGTTGAATGTTACGTTCAATGTCTTGACCGAACGTCATTTAGCGTAGTCGTTGAATGAGATATAATTCCGAAATATTAAATATGTATAATTTTAGGTTAGGTTAGGCATAGTTAAATCCATGCTGTCCTACTATTTTATTACGAGAAGGTAACTTCAAAGTAAAATAAATTAAAAAATATCAACACAGTGCTATCAGCTATGCGAGCTGTTTGACGCCATATTTGTTTTGGTGACTACTAGCGTCGCAGTGGGATAAAACGAACTAAATTACATTCACTTGGCTGATTTTACGTCCACTCAGTTCAATGGGCTACAATGCTACAAACCGCTAACTAGTTGGACGTTGAGTGCGCTCGTTCGGTCAACGTTCGGCCTAGTCATTCAATTGAGTGTCGTCATTCAATGAACGTGGTAGTCATTCGATAAAGAAAGCGGAACCAACGAGATGACTGCGACACGTGTAAATAGAAATGAAACTGCTCTGTGTTCAATCTCATACAAATCGCTCGAATTGTTGAGGCATGAAACAAAGAGACATACATGCTAAGTGTCCAGTTGAAGTCAATCCCTAGGCTTTACAACTATCTAGTAGTTGTATTGTATGTCGATGTATGAGACTAAAAATAGGCGGTATTTGTAATTTCTCAATGTTTTTTAACAACTACCTGCAATTTTTAAAGTATTTCATCGATGTAATTTTTAATTAATTTATTCCATTGTTCTTAGATTTACGATTCATAGCCGAAAATATGAAATATATATCTATTATTCTTAATCGTTAAATACCAGGTCCGTACATATGAAATTGGCGTTTTATGAGTAGGTACTACCGTGGCACCAGTGTTGCAGAAGCGGCTCGAAGAGTTACTGATGTGGTTGGTTGTGTTACAGAGAAAACACAGTGCACTTTTGATTGCAATGTTTTTGTTTTGTTCGACATCTAAAACAAGACCAGTGAATGGTGTGAGAGCAAAATTGAAGGCTATTGTGAAAGTCGATCCATTGCTAACCATGTCCGGTAGTACTGCAGGCGGCGATGTTAGTGATAAAACTTTTAATTCTTTTGAAGCGAACTTGTAAGGTGAAAAAGATGGAACGCTATACAAAGAGATACGAAATGCCAATTTCATATGTAAAGATCTAATACATGTAGTGACTCCCATGTTCATGTTCCATTACGTATTCACGCTATTTTACATCACTTCGAGAGAGGCGGCATTTGAGACATTGATTAAAGTAATTAATGATTAAAAGGGCGCGTTCTTATGTCAGCTAATTGTTAAGGAGTTAATTTTAAAATCACAATATTTATTAAAATAACACTAGGATTGCACTATGCTAGTTTTAATTGGATTTTGTTTATATTTTTCCGACTGACTCAAGTATTGCGTTAGCGATATTTGTATATGTACATTTTATATAATTTTTTAATGATTTTATATATATGAAAAACGTCACACAATTTTATTAAACGTCACGACTGTTGACGTCTGGGTTTGTTGCTTGTTCGTCGGTTGTCAAATGTCAGCTGTCAGTTTAAAGCAGAGTTAACTTCTGCTACTTAGCTTAAGTTTTGTGTTTTACCTTTGGTGTTTTTTCATCTAAACAACCGATGGTCTTTAAACTCAAGAGCAATTATAATAATTAGTTTAATTAGAACATAATATATTGACTAATTTTGACCGATCTAACAATCCATAAAGCCAGACTCATCAGTGATGGATAAAAAGCTTTGATTATAATTATAACTTATGCATAGAAGAGGATAAGAGATAGGAGATGTATATAATGGGATGGACCAGCCAGGTCACTGCCAAGAAGAGTACTGTAAATAGCTTGGATTCGGAATGTCAAAGGAACCAAATTGACATTTGAGGTGTGTTAAATGACATTTGGAAGCGATATGACGTTTTATCCCAGCACTATGTGTTCTATAGTCAATACAAGCACCAAACACAGATAATATTAGCAGATAGCATATATTTGACATTAGATCAGATATACTTATGAAATTCTTATGGTGTGTTCCATTAGACGCTTACAATGCTCAAAATACGTATATTTTCTCAACGTATTGAGTATTTTGAGCGTTGTGAGCGTCTAATGGAACGCACCATTTGACATAACGTCTTAACACAGATCCAGGAAGAAGCTGGGTATTGATTTTTTATGCTATGAGTTAACATTATTGTATTGTTATCAAATAGAGGCGTCTTAGAATATTATAAAGGGAAAAGATTTGTTTGTTTGAATTGATTTGAATAATTCTTTCGCTATTGCGAAGATATAGTATCGCCAGTTTTAATAAAACGCAAATAATGTAACCCAAAATGTGAAATATGAACTAAAGATTTCTTATTCCTGCGCTGCTAATACTATTGATTGTAGAACGAAATAATATACGATGTCTGTGCAGAATATATTATCTATAAAATAATTTTCATGGCAAAACAATGTTTGCGGAGTTGTTCATGGGCGGCAGTGTGTTCTCTTACCATATAGAAGACCCACCTGCTCCGTTGTCCGCTATAGCATTTAAAAATACTAATTTAAAGATTGTGAAAATACGTTTGGGTCTAAAAATACAAAATGTAGTTTATTTCCACGAGTATTTCTGTGTTTTTATGAATCGAGGTTTATGTTTTAGATGATTTTGGTCTTGCGACAATTCACCTGGTATTGGTCTTGGTCTTGGTATTGCGGTCCCAGTCTCGGTCTTGGTCTTGCAGCAAGAGTCTTGCAAGTCTTACAATTACCTATTGAAGACTATAGATTATTGCTATTTATTAAAGTTTTCTTCAGATCTTAGAAAAACTTATGAGAATAGGCAGAATTTGAACTTGCATTAGCCATAGTAAAGACCAACCAGATTAATAAATGTCTAAAGATTTAATGAGAAACTCTAAAACCTACTGCCAAAATAAATAAAACTTAGCTGCAAGATGCTAGTCTTGCAGGTTTAGTCTTTTTCTTGCTCAAATCTTACACGGAATTTGGGCAACATTATTTAAAATGATGTCAATGAATCACAAATACAAAATTTGAGACACTGTTCATAGATCTTGCTCAAGAATCGTTTTTCGGTATGCGGATAAGTATGCAATTAAAAATTTAACACTTTTGTATTGTACTAAATGACGCGCTGTAGGTATGTATTTCAATAAAATCTGACTGAAACTAATATGGCTGAATTACAGAACTATTACGTCTTACAGGCAGAAACAGTTTAAATGTCGTTTTAAGAGTTTACTTTGTTTATTGTATTTTTCACAATTTAAATCTCAAATCAAAATTGGCCGAATCGGTGCGAGGTCTCGAGTTTTAGCGTAATGTACGAACGGCTATTCATTTTTATATAAAGCTTTTTGTATATATGTATTTTAGATTTAGGCCGGTGTTACCAGTTTTCACAATTATTTATTTGTAGTATAAGCTGTATGTAGTTTAGTGTTGTCAAGTTTGTACTAGCTGCCGGGCTCAGGACAAAGATCGTATTCCGTAATGGAAAACATGTATGGAAAACAAGAATGTGTCCTTACAATTGCGACATAAAAGGTCAAATTCGGACTCGGTCCCAAGCATACAAATGTTCACCACGCCTATCAAGAACTGTGTAGGTATTATGATATTGTATTAAATAATAATCAAATGGTATTGCTGTGTAAAAACAAGATAAAATATTTCAGTAGTATTGAAAATAAAACGAATTAATTCCAAAGTTATTAAAAATGTGTACGTCAATGTCATAATTCAAAATGTCACCATCCCTCAAAGACAAACTAAAGAGAAACTGTAACATAACCTCTAAAGAGGTTTTCTTTGTATAGGTAATTTTTTTTTAAATATTCCTAAACAGTCAATATCATGACTAGGTTCATCACACTGAATGTCTTCACAAAACTGAAGTTTTACACTGATTGCTCTGAGAAGTATTGCCATCACAATTTGTATTTTAATCAAATTTTTTAGCTATCTTAAGATATTGTATCATCACATCGCTGGGTTTGAACCACTGATTGCAAGAATTATCAAGCGCAATACCATTATATTTTACCAAATCGAGAAGGATATGTGTGTGGTGGTATTTGTATGGGATGCAGCGACTTGGTTAAACTAGATTCATAGCTTTACAAAATCTGGTAAAATACATAACCCTTGATTTTGTTTTGGACGTCCCATAAACTACAATAATATTAAACATTTCATTGTGCATTAATATTGAATACGCTCGTTGCTTCCATAAATTATCTCAATATAATTGACAAAGCAGTATGATCAATATTTTCATGCGTGCACGTGTCTGAAAATACTGCGCGATAGACATTAAGTTCGCTCAATGTTTATGTTCAATTATTGTGCAACGTTTCAATACTTTACCTACACGCTAAATAAAATTGTGTAATGTATTGTAGGTGTATGGGATCGTCTTGGACTATCGAGTATAATGTATACAGTCTTAATTATAATCAATATTGTAGACTGGAACAGGGCTTCCCAAACTTATTGACACAATGCGCCCTACAGAACTGTTATTTCTCTTACGACGCTCATAATCAAAGCTACCTCCTGTACTGAAAATAATATTTTTTATTACAAAACAAAACAAGAATATAAATCAAGAGGTATATTAATTATAATTAAATTTGTTTATGGTTAGTAATAGGAAATGTGCTTTGAAAAGGGATGTACCTGCTTTTCCGAAATCGAGGGTCAAATCGCCACGCGACGCCTTTATGATGTTGCTTCGACGCACAGTTAGGGAAGCCCTGGGCTTGAAGCTTCAATTCGCCGTATATCACAATATTTTTATACCGCGCATAATAGTAGATAATTGAATGACACCAAATTTTTTATAAACAATATATTTTATAGATTTGTAATTTTTTCACTTGCGCGAGACGTGCGGTCTCCAAGGTAGTTGTAGAAGTTAGGTTATGTATTACAAAACGTCACAAGACAATTTACTTTGGCCTCTTTATGTAAATGTGGTGAATGTTGATTATTTTTAAGGATTTCATAGTATTACTGTATATAAAGGTGTATTATTGAAATGAGTTTTATTTTATCAATGAAAATTCGTATCAGATACGTTTTAACCGAGTCTTGTAGCTAAGTAATCTTATAAGTAATACCACAAATCGAGGTATTGTGTTCGAACCCCGGTTTAAATGTAAATTTTCAATTTTTATTTCTATTCGAACTCTGTAAGTTTTGTTTGCCTGGAAAGTCTTTTGTATTAACTCATTTTCTCATAGTAGGTATGCTGGAGTGAGGGTGTGTTTGATACAGCCTTTGTGATATAATCTAGGCTCAAGTTAATACTAGATCCGGTTGAAGTTCTGCCTGCTGATGCTGTGAGGTTTTGGTTCGGGTATTGCACTCCAAACTACAGAGTTCCACATATCCTCTCGCAAGAGGAGGTAAAGTTGTTTTAATTGTTCGGAATTTTCGTTTTAACGTACGAGAAATTCTAAAAGCAAGCGGTTGTAAAGGTGGCTCTACGCTAGACGAACCGAACACAATTCGTCTAGCATGGACAGACTTACGAACCGCGATCAAGCGCGTTCCGAACGTTTCGCTCTTGCTGGGCTGTTGCTTTTGTTTTGGCTTTTCGTCGGTTTTTTGATGAACACAGAGTCGTGCTTGTTTGAGGTAAGTTCTCGTAGGTTCGTTGTACGTCCACTCTGGACACCTCGAACGATGAACCCGAGAACGGCTCCGCTCGTGCTCGGTTCGTCTAGCTCATCGTATGGCTATTTTAGAACGGCATCCTTTGATCGGCACTTTAGTCGATCGCGTGACATGAGGAGATTATAGGACTAAGCTAGGCCGGATTCCCGCCGTTTCTTAATTTATAGACTGATTTAATAAGGATATACCGGGAATGTATGGTGGAAGAAATAGTTGATTGGGTTGAGTGACTCACAGGACAATGACTTGTTGGTTTATTAAATTTGTTCACGAACTTGAAGGAAATCTTATCTGAGTCTGCTTAGATAAGGAATTGTTTTAAATTGGATTTTTGAAGAGATTGTACGGGATTATATTGGCGGGTTTAATGAATCAATTTTCTTAACTTGTTTTTAAAAATTACCGATACAACATAAAAATATTAAGTATACATAAAAGTTATAAAGGTAAGTTTAACAGGAATGACACTCGGCTGTGTGCTCCACCAAAAGGTAAGTTCACAAGTGGGAGAGCTGTGCTGACGCACTAATTGGGCGGGTCGTCTGAAGTGATACCACGGGCTCACAGAATACTCAGCGTGACGGTATTTGTACTGTGTTTCGCAGAATGAGTGAGGATATCGGAGTCCCTTAAAAATGCCGGAGCGGCGTAAAAATCCGGCAACACAACCAATGCGCGAACTATTGCGCGGTTGTTCATGGGCGGCGGTGTTCTCTTACTGTATTAGAGACCCACTTGCTCCGTTGTCCGCCATAGAATAAAAAAATACCTGATATGTAATTTATAATAATTTACCTTTTTTGTTTTAACTAATTGTGGGTTGAATTTTGGGCAAGGAAAGGATAATTTAGAAAAAGATACAGGTCTCTATAAGGTAGATGTTATTTTAGAAGTAACATAAATTGTAAAAAATATCTTTACTTCACATATAGGACGTAGTACGTTAAAAAACTTTGCCCAAGTACCTATCTAAGAACATCTATAATACTTAGAATATTAAATATCTATCTAAGAATCTTAGTCTTGCGATAATAATACTAAATCAATAAGACAACATTGGTTAAATAAATGAAACTACGAAAAAAGGCCAGACATGCGAATTATTGTTTTTCTTTTATTCTATTTTATTTATCTAATTTTCAAAAGAAAAGAAACGATTTTACCTACGTTCGTAAGTTAAATTTATCCGTATAATGTTATAATGAAATGGCTAGTCTGAATATCTTGTGAAATATAGTTTTCATGAAAAATATCTCATAAAACCGCCCAGACATTATATATATTTGCGACATTTCGTGGACTGTGAGCTGAATTATTGTTTGAATGATATATTATGAAAGTTTTTAAAATAGGTTATATGTTTTCATATTTAATGGCGGCTTTGAAATAGATTTTATTATTTATTGTCTGTGGCTTTTTTGTTA
>DWCF01000512.1:0-44940 GCA_018230265.1 Delias oraia | reverse complement strand
CTATGGCGTTGTTATTAATGGACGGCGGTGTTCTCTATCCATATAAGAGACCCACGCGCTTCGTTATTCGCTATAGAGTAAAAAATATTGCACAACATTGAATAATACTTCTATTAAGATAATGTTCGCTGGGAGTGGTTGTCATAATTTAAGTAGGTTTTTCTACACAGTTGTGGGATCATAAAATTTAAATCGATTTAAAAACACCTCGATATGGTAATTAATAATTATAAATTATAATAATTAAGTTATAATTAGATATCCTCTTAGAACTTTGAATCACAGCAGTTTTTATTACAAAAAAAAAACACGTCAACTTGTTCACACTTATGTTTTTATGGCTTTGACCCAACCTAGTCTATGTATAATTCATATTCCTACTTAGCGTTTATAGACAATTGTGACAAACAATTAATCCCATTAGAAAAAACGGAAACATATTATTTCTATATAGATTATGCATATCGGCTAAAAATTTACACATCAAACTTTTAAATATACAGGTTTTAGAAGATAATGTCGGGCTTGTTGTTACAACAGAGCTAAAACTTCTAATTTTTTATTATAAACGTGGAACGGAATAGGCGGGTTTTTTCTATGGTAAGGGATCACAGGCATCTATGGACAACTGCGCCACAATCCGAGGTTTGTGTTGCCGGTTTTACACGCCGCTAAAGCGTTTTAATTTAAGATGCTGACATCCTCAGTCACTAAGCGATACACAGTACAAGTATGTTTCATGCTGGTATTTTATGACATTGTGGTATTAAAAAGCTATACCATAGATTTAAATACGTGAAATTTAAAAAAAAGTAGTTGTTTGATATTGAACCTTATATTAATAATTATATTATTAATATATATATTAATAATTCGATATAACCTAATAGGTTCCAATTAATATAGTGGAAGCAACTACTCCAATTCTTCTTTACCGCGTTCGAAAGTCATGAAAGACCATCGGAACATTTCGTTTTATTAAACCAAATATTCCTAAACTTAAATATGGTATCTCTTGTGATAAAAGGATATTAAAATATACTTTATACGTCCCAAAATGAATGCAAGATTTAAATCGTTTACTACACAAATGGCAATTTCAAATCTTACCTTAATTTTGAGTCACCCTATATTTTTTACTTTTTTGTTGTTAAAGGTAGGGAAATGAAAAAAATGATCCTCAATCAAAGATCATATGCAGATTAAAACTATACAATCAGAAGTCGTTGAACTTAACGCATAGAGCTTAATTTTCAAGGTAATATCCGTTGCTAAAAATAAAAAATGTATTTTAACTAATTTAATAATTTTATAAGTAGATACTATTCTAAAATAACCTTGCTAAAGGTCATTTTAAAGGCTTTTAAAGGTCGGTTAGGAAATATTTTTTTCAATCATAAATATTTAAAAAACCAAATATATAGAATAAAATCGTTATACGTGGTAACATGTTGAAATAAATTAAAGTATCTTCTTATAAATTTATAAAGATGAAGAAATATACTAAAATGCTAATTGCATGCTAGCTAGAAACGATAAATCTTAATTAAAATAAATGAAAGATTTTTCTAACGTAATTTTTTACATGTCTGCAAGTCATAGTAAAAAATCCAAAAGCGTCATCTTAGTAATGTCGTACACCCTTTTACAAAATCGTCCTTTGGCAAACGTGTTAATATGCCATGACAAACGTGATATGTAACTCAGCTTGTAAGAATTGAACGTACAAAAATATTCGACCAATTTTCAAATGCCTTAAAACTGTAAAGGCGACTAGCTCTTGCATGGTCATCCAAATCATCCCAGTTAGACATTCGTGGCTTGGCAAGCTTGTTAATGTATCATAACAAACACGTAAGATCGGGCTATAAGAATATACATATAGACAAAACAACATGATATTTTGGTTTACATCTTAGATAAAATATTATTGAACACAGTTTTATAAACTTTAAATCAAACGCAAAGAATCATCAAAACACACCTACACGTGAAAATGTTTCTAATTATAAACAATATTTTACAGTTTTCAAGAAGTGATACCTTGGTCTCACAGAATACCAGCGTGTAACAGTAATAGTAGTGTGTTTCACTGAGTGAGGAAATGAGATACTGAGTGAGGCCCTTGAAATTAATTGTGCTCCAGCGGCGTACAAAGTTTTAATCAAATGCCTTTTAATATTATTATAATTACTTAACTGCATATATAATGCTTACTTATTATAAGATCTTTGGTGCGATAAGGTTTAATATATACAGTAATTAATTTAATTCAGCCTTGAATCTGTTATAATTAGAAAACTGATAATGTGCTCATCCTAAACTAGCTTAGCGTGACATCTTGTCAAATCTAAGATGATAATTGTGACAGTTTGGTAAATATCCGGTAAATAGTAATCCTTCGCTGAAAAGCCGACAACACAACCAGAGAATGTATTGCGGTGAGGTGGAGATGTTCTTTTACCATCAGGGCACCGGCCTACCCTGGTACTCGTTATTTATATATATATATATATATATATATATTATACCTTGGTAATCGAATAGGATTTATTCATACATCAATTAAATAATCGATTTGTTCTTTATAAAACAACTACTACTACTACACACAGAATACTCAGCGTGCAACAGTAGTTGTACTAGAAACGGCACTTCTATTGTTGCACTTAGTTACCTAAGATATCGGAGGCCCTATAAAATTCCGCTTCAGCGGCGTAAAAAGCCGGCAGCTCAACTAATGCGCGAACTATGGCGCGGTTGTGTAGCCCCGCCTTGGGCGCTGGTGTACTCTTACAGATGTCAGATATATCATTAAAACAAATCGAAAGAGATTTACGTACCAATCACATCAATCTGTCTCCAATAAATATTGCTAACAGCATCCATTCCGTAATAGAAATGGGATAGGTACTTCAGCGGTACAAGCCAGGTTGGCAGCGTGGAGAGATGGATGAAGGCACCAGACATGATGAAGAGGGGTAGATCAGCGCAAGGCATCACATCGCCCATGACGCCAGTCGATGTGAACAATGCTGCCATTCCAAGACCTGGAATATATTTATAAAAATTTTATACAAAAAAAACATCGCCGACTGATCTTATAAGCTGCCGTGAATGATTTCTTTATGGAATCGGTGGCAAACGATCAGGAGACTTACCCAGGATAAGCAGATGTCCGACCATAGATACCCCTAGTCCTAGCAAGGCAGCGGGTGCGTTGCTGGGCTTAAAATATAGAGTTAAGTCTCCGATCTGAATGGAGTTTATAATTTAACACTTCTGTGTTAAATTATAAACCGCCGCCATAGTATTGCCGGCTTTTTACGCCGTTTAAGCGGTACTTGTCAGGGCCTCCGATATCCTCAATCACTCTGCGAAAGACAGTACAAGTACCGTTTCACGCTGAGTATTATATGAACCCGTGGTATCACCTCGGACGAGCAGACCCAATTAGTGCGTTATCATAAGCTTCAGAATGGAGTTTCCAAGGGATTTATATATAGTCACAGAATACCAGCTTAAAATTCTTGAAATATTTTTTGCTGAGTGAGTGAGGATATCGGAGGCCCGTTATGTGTAATAAATATATGTGGAGCTTACCATAAGCTGATGATGCAATCGCTGTAATTATGAGTGCCACTGAGAAGTTGACGGCTGTCATAATATAGTTCGGCAACTCAACCGCCAATGTAGCTATGAACACATATGCGATCGGCCATATCAAGCATCTCGGTAGCTGCAATTTTTTTTTATTCTATAGCTGACAACGTAGCAGGTGGGTCTCCTATAAGGTACGGGAATCAAGTAAGATACCTCTCGCTACATGGTAGACCTATTAAATCACTCAGCTACGAGGCTCTCTTTCTTAAAATTGATTATCTAAGTGCTTTCGTCTTGGTTTTGCAACAACATTCCAAATCAGTGTGACAGAGACGGATATGTTTAACATATTAAACAATATGTTAAACATCCGTCATACTACTATATGTTACTTATATAATCAATAAGATTTATATGCAAATAAATATACAATATTGAATAATATACTTTTTTTTAATTTATTTTGATTCATATGTATAAAACGAAACTTCAATTCAAAATATTTCACGCTTAACGCTGTCTACGAACGAAATGTAATTTTAATAAGTAAATTTAATTTAAAAAAACTTCATGGCAGTAAAGAGTGAAATAAACATATTTAAAAGTATATAATATTAAAATTTAATAAATTATTTATATAAGAATAAAAATTATTGTCGTTTCTTTGTTTACAGGTTTCTATTTTTATTGAAATCTAGTTATGTAAGATATTTCAGTATGTTTGAAAATATTTTGTTTACACACAAACAACACATTTATAATTAATAGTAGGTACAAAAAATATATGTAGTTAATATTTAAGCACTTCATTTTATAATTTTTTTGCAGTAATTTTTTCTCTTCTCTGAGAAGACGTTTCTTTTTTTTGCTATTAACGGCCACAATTTTGCCTAATTTCCTCATGTTAGACAGGTAACCTCTGACATATTCCAACCAGTCGCGAAATATGACAATTACCTACATAACCCAGACAACATAATTATAGCCGCCTCTAGGAGATTAATCAAAACGTCAAGATGCAACGTTAACGAAAACATTGCAATATGAAATCAACACGCAAAACACAAACTTTATTAAATAAAAAATTAAGGCCTTACTGAGAGTTAATAAATGAATCTTATTATAGAGCAGTTATTTCTCGAAATATCGTAACCGCGGCCCATAGACAACTGCGCCTCAGTCCATGCTTTGGTTGTGTTGCCGGATGTTTACGCTTGATCTTTACAACTTCACAGGCCAGCCACTCACTCAGGGAAACACAATATAAGAATAAGATAATAAGTATATCTTATTAAAAGTTTGAATTCTTAAATTATACTTTCAATTGAATTAGACTTTTACAACAGGGGTTTAAAATGAATGGACAAAATATTGTAATCACATGGCATACAAAAACTAAATCCGATTTAGTTCCTTGACTCTTAGATCTGGGCGCGTTCGTGAAAAGTCTGTATTATAATTAATAAATAAAAATTAATTATATAATTATAATAAAGATCTAATTTTATTATTATAAGTATGTTGTATGATTGACTTGCTTCAAAAGACAAACATTTTTATTGGCAAGGTATTGGTATGGTACAAGTTGCCTAAAGTTGGTCTAAATATTTAAAAAGCAATCGTTAATACATTTTTTTTTTACTGTTGCATAAAAAACATTTTTGATTTGCAAAAATAACACTCATTTCATCCCGGTATTAAAGCAATTGCGGTAAAGTCACTGCACCTAACCAGCAGTTGTTGGTTAAAATTTCGTTCGGTTGAATTAAAATACCAGGAGCAGAAGGCAACGGGAAACCGTTGCTGCTTTTTCCATAGAGAGTCAGCAGGGACTGTATACAACCTCTATGCTGACCACGATCCTCAGACATAAGGTACTGAACGGAGATACACCAGGTAAACTCTACCATCCGGGAAACATGATCTATTACAATTTATTTACCTATGCTTACATTTTAAATTGAAAACTTTCTGTATTAAACTGGATAGAATTTCACCGAAATCTCAACTGACAAACTGGAGATACGGTCTCATTATATGCATGCTTGGCCCATAAAATCCTATTAACCTTTCTCTTAAAAATACCTCTATGTGGTGTTAATAAAGTCTTTTTTCCTTTAACGTGAACGGTTGACAGCTATTGTGGCTGACAGATAAAATGGCCTAATGGGAATGTTTTTACGTCCGATGGCCTCTTCGAGCTGCTTATTAAAAATATGATTCAAGAACTCACTTGCGTGTTTTTTATAGTTTATTATTATGTAACTTACTTAAAGCTACGTATTAAATTTTAAAATGTATCTTTTATAATCGTTTATTAGTGCAAAACAAATTTATAATTACATTTTGAGTCAGACTATTTTATACGTAATAAATTACATTGCTTATTATTAATGTACAATATTATATTATATGTCATCTGATGATAAGTTCGATGTAACATTAATTTTTATAAAATTTTATTTAAATAAAGATATTTATTCACTTAAATGTCTTTTCATTTTTTTATGATATAGCGGACATCGGAGCAGATGAGTTTTCTATATGGTAAGGTAACACCGCCACCCATGAACAATCACGACGAAGTCCGCGCTTTGGTTTTGTTGAAATGAAATTCACCTGCAGGTTTTATTCCAAACTACTCCCAATATTCCCCTTGATAAATGCAATATAAATGCTGAGAGAACCAACATCTTTACGCAACGCCAAAAAGTCAAGCTGATCGGAAAGTATGTGGTCGTGTATGATTCGAACCAACGCTGAATGCGATCTAAAGGAAAAAGCTGATATTTGGGAGTTTCCACGCAAAAGTGAAAGCAATATCATAGAAAAAACTGACGACACTGAACAATGAAAAGTTGAAGAGTGAAGCTTACATTAATCATTATAAAATGCAAATATTCCAAAAAAAGAATAATCAATGTTTTATGCTTTTTTTTTCAAACCACCAAATATTAATATTTATACTTAATCATTAATCATAAATATATACATAAGAAGTATTCAAGACATTAATTTGTAATAATTCGTGGAGCGAAATAAGTTGTGCGTTTGTTTAAAATGGTAAAGTTCATGTATAATAAATGGAATACAGCAAAATTTTCTTATAACGCAATTTTCTCCCATGGGAGAGCCATGCTGAAGCATACGCTGACGCACTAATTGGTCCGGCTCGTCCGAAGTGATAACACGGGCTCACAGAATACTCAGCATGAAATGGTGGCTGTAATTGAAACGGTGCTTCTACTGTGTTTCACTGAGTGACTGAGGATATCGAAGGTCCATAAGATAACGTTTAAGCGGCATAAAAAACCAGAAACACAAACAATGCACAGACTACGGCGCGTTTGGTGATGGGCGGCGGTGTTCTCTTATCATATAGGAGACCCACTTGCTCCGTTGCCCGTTGTACCATAAAAAAGCCTGTTATAGAACTGTAGATTATTTGTATGTCACCTGCTACGGGTACAAAAGTGGTTTTTTACTTTTATACACTTAGAAAAAATGCTAATCCGACAGTTTCTTGACCGTTCCTTTAATCGTGTGCGCTAGTAAACTGTACGTTACCTTAAAATATGTTCATATCATTCTGTTTCTATGTGGATAAAATATATATGATTTCATTAGAATAATAATTAAATCAATTAAAAGATTACACACACTACTGCTCCAATGACAAACAACATACCTTTATTTAAATTTAAATAATGACCTCGTAGCTACGTGATATAAGCCCACCGTGAACCTAAAGTATCGGGTTCGATTCCCGGTCCGAATAGAAATTTATAAATTATTCGGTCTTTGAAAGGGCTTAACATGCTGAAACCTGCTGATAATTTTATTGGGCCAGCTCGTCCGATATGATACCAAGGGCTCACTTAAAACCAGCTTGAAGCAGTATTTGTACTGTTTCGCTGAATAAGTGAGGACATCGCAGGCTATTGAAATTATACCGCTTTAGTGGCGTAAAAACTCAACCAAGTCGCAAATTGTGGCGCTGTTTTACGATGGTTATCACTTACCACAAAAGAGACCCGCTTGCTTCACTGTCTTCTATACCATAAATAATATAATTACTTACCATAGACAAAAATCTGCACATATAGAACGCGGAAGTGCTATAAACGCCAATTTCTCGTTTGAACAGCGTAAGGTCAGATTCGAATGCATATAAAGCGACATAGGCCAAGCTGAATGATACTTCTGAACACATCAGCCAGAGGAAACCTCTCAGATCTTGAACTCCTCTCTGAGTCCTCCCAGAGATTCCCACGTAGCACGTCCCAATTATCATAGACGAGATTAACTGAGGGCAAAAAATCATCTCTGACAATGATTAGCACTCGAAAAATAATATCAGAGCCATCAAGGATTATGCATCAAATTTGGTGATTACTATACGGGTATTTACCCGTGAGAGACATGCTGAAGTATATGCTGCATTGGGCCAAAATTAAGATGGGTTGGAAATTGCTGATTTATCATATAAAAATACTAAACTAAATTAATAAATGTTTTGTTTTTATATAATAATAATAATCATATAATATAGTAGGTACGTATATTTTAAAAAGTAGGTCATATTTAAAATTCATTTACCGTGGTTATAAATAACTGTATTGCATAATCTTTAATGTCCCTCTTTATTGACAGCGAAGACCTCCATACCAACAGCTGAAGCTGTTTAAACCAGTTCCGATCGCATCTACGGACAAATTTATGATGATATTAATAAATTTTTCAAACAACACGACAGTTAGGAAATCGTGGGCATTTCAGACAAATGTAAAATAATATTTTACCAATCATCATGGCAAAAATCTTCAGGACTCAAGCCCATTGAAAGCGTTCTGGGACTATGACCTATTGGATGTGAATAAACAAGGCTTTTTTTATAATTTAAAGGAACAAGTAATTTATTTCTAATTCACAAACGGTGACCATTAAATTCTTTTTCTGAAAGCCATAGAGTAACAAAAACACATATTGAGATGTTTGAGTTTATCTATAAGACCCTATAAATATATAATATATATTAGAAGTAGGTATATGCCAAAGTATAGAAGTAAAACTCACGTTCGGCTCTGCGGCAGTCTTAGCGACACGGAACCGGTTCTGTGGCAAGTGTTAAAGCCTCGGTTATTTTCCAAGATCCTTCCAGACATGTCAGTACTAACGGTACGTATGTAGAACTCTGATGGATTGAAATTAACCGGACAATTCAGGTTTAGCCTGAAAAAAAATAGAAAAACATAATAATGAACTACAGTTCTTTGCATTAAACTCTCCTCTGACATATTGTAATTTATGTGCCAAACAATGCCTTCTCTTTGTTTTCCATATTTCAATTATTATTTTAAAGTAATGGTTTGTATTGGTGGTCCTAACTTTTTATTTTATTACATACGTGTCTGTTGTGTATGGAGGCACTGAAAACCGACACTAAACCACTAGAGATCCAACAACAATACGGGCTCACAGAAAACCAGTCTGAATCACTTGTACGCCCACGAAATACAGTACCAGTTTCACGCTGAGTATTCTGTAAGCCCGTCGTATCACTTCGGACGAGCCGGCCCAATAAGAGCGTCAGCTTATGCTTCAGCAAGGCTCTCCCACGAGAGAGATTATATAGAAATATTTTTTTAATCTGAACTTTTATAAAACGCTCCGCTACTTACGCCTTATACAGATTCTTGAATAAGCTGACAACAATGTTATTAATTAGTATAATTCCAATATCATATTACATTTAGTTTCCCTTTGTGTAGACAAAGTATCCATGTAATTCTTGCTTTTATGTACTTATAAATGATACTTTATTAAAATATGTTCTGAGAGCTTCGTAGCTACATGATCTTATAAGCTTACTAAGAAGCGAGATGTTTCGGTTTCGATCCCCGGGACAATTTATTTAAAAATAAGATGAGTTGGTGGAAAGATGAAAACTTTGAGTTTTTTTTAATTATAATGCCACAAAAAAGTGATTGAATCGATAGGTTATCAAAGGTGTAATAAATATTTTTTAATAAAAACTTTTCCAGCTCGCTGGGCGGCGGGTGCATTGCTGGCTTTTCAAAAATAAGTACGGTCATTTTTAATTGAGGCGTGTTTGATTGGATATAGCTTTGCAGACGGCTGGTTCTGCGGCGCGAAATGCCTTTAAAAACGCTTGGTTGTGGAACGGCACGATAACTTTTAACAACAAACATAGTGTTCAAGTATCCTTACTAAACGAAACACAGTGCAAGTACTATTTCAAGGTGCTATTCTGTTAGGCCGTGGTATCGCTCTTGACAAACCAGCCCCATTAGAGCGTGAGCTTATGCTTCAAAACTACTCTCCCACGAGTAAGACAGTGTTAAGACATTCGCCCGGCCTCTGATACTCCCTTCCAAAGGCCGAATATAATTTATACTTTGGTAAAACAACCGCTCCCACGGGAAATATTTATCTTGGCAATTAAAATGAAACTTACCTTTCAAACTGTTTCTTGCATTCACTCTGACTTCCGTAGAACATAATTTTTCCGTCGGCCATCAAACAAACTGAATTGAACTCGTTGAAAAGATCTGAGGACGGCTGGTGCACAGAGCAAATCACTATTTTACCACTTAGAGAGATTCTTTTCAGCACACTCACTACAAGACTAGCGCTATAACTATCCAGCCCTGTGGTTGGCTCATCGCAGATCAAAATAATCGGTCTTAATAATAACTGAAACAAAATAGTTAAATATGACAATTATTTTTATTTATTATTTATAGAAAAGGTGGGAAAAGACCAGAAGGCTCGAATAGGACAAGTGGTCCTACGGCTTTGGACATCCCTAGCTCTTGCAGAGCCGTGGATGCGTTGCCGGCCTTTAAGAAATAGGTACGCTCTTTTTTTGAAGGATCCAAGTCGTATTGGTTGGAAATACCTCTGTTGGCAGCAGATTTTTAGATAGTTGGGAGTTATGCAATATTGTTTACTCATATTGTATTAAAAAACATTTTGTTCTTTATGGAAAACCTTGCTAAACTTTGCTGAAACCAAATCTTAAGGTGTTCGGTCTCGTTTTAGCAGATGCAGCGAGAAAATGACAACTTGTTTTAAATATCGTTTCAAGTGATACAATATTTAAAATAAGTAAGTTATTCCTCGAGTCAATTATTATTACCATTATTGAGAAAAGGTTTATATATCGAGACTAAAACTGCAAGATCTTGGCTGCGTTCAAAAGGCTTTCTAAGAAAATCTTTCTAAATATAAAAGAAAGCCTTATCTGGTCGAATGAAGAGCTTGGTCTTTTTTTATATATAAATGTGTATCATAATTTTTTTGAATACTCACAGAAGTGGCCAATGATAATAGTCTTTTTTCTCCACCGGATAGAGTGCGAATAGGACTCGATTCTAACGATTTCAATTTTAACTCTAGAAGTAATGTTGCCAATATGGCTTTATTCTCCTGCTTTTTCACGCTGCCCAATTTCATTTCTGTCTGAAACAAACCTAAAATATCTATAAATGCCAAAATAGCAATACATCCTATTACGTAGGAAACCAATGCTGAAGCATATGCCGACGTTTAATTGAGCCAGCTCATCCGAAGTGCTACCACTGGCTCAGAGAATACTTAGCTTAAATCGGTACTTGTATTGTGTTATGCTGAGTGAGTAAGGATATCGAAGACGCTTAAAAAAGTGCCGCATAAGCAGCGTAAAAAGCCAATGCGCGGACTAGGGCGCGGTTGTTGATGGGCGGCGGCGATGTTCTCTTACCATATAGGAGACCCACCTGCTCCGTTGTCCGCTATTCTGTAAAACCGATCGGTCATATGTTATTTTCTTCTTATCCTGGAAATGTGTTTTAAGTCTTATCATCATCATCATCAGCATCATTTCAGCCATAAGACGTCCACAGCTGGACAGACCTCCCCTAGGATTTCCATGAATTCCTGTCGGAGGCGACCTGCATCCAGCGTCTTCTGGCGATCTTTATAAGTGCGTCTGTCCATCTTGTGGGTGGACGTCCAATGCTGCGATTGCCGTCCGTGGTATCCACTCTAACACTGTTAATTAAATAATAAACTCATACCATAAAAACTAAATGCTCCAAAACTGTTAAGTGATCCATGAACACGTCAAACTGTGGCACCAACTCGATTACACCCGACTTAAAACTCTTGACCTCCGCATTGTTCACTGTTACCAGGCCAGATGAAGTCAAGTTACATTTGCCAGCCAGCGATACTAGCAATGTGGTCTTACCCGCTCCGCTAAAAACAAAATAATTACTATAATTATATTGATAAATAATGAAAAGGTACTTTCGGTTATCAAAATGTATTTCGTCAAGCTAGGGCTTCGGCGTATTCCCCATTACAAACGGAGTGCCTGTTTTCAGCATCACCCAGGCACAATGACTATTAGTAGCAAAAAATAGAATTAACAATAACATATATAGAATAAAAATAAATAAAAATTTGATGACGATTCTTTCTTTTTTTTATTTATAAACATAAACAAACCTTGAGTAACAATCTTTTGTCTACAATTAATATTTTTCGTAAGTACAATATATTTATACTTGTATAATTGTAGGAGGAATTTAACTTCAATATTTGAATAATAATATTAATTAGTATTTATTAAAAGTTTTTTATATGTAGGTATTCCCGTTATTTTTCATTTTTTAATTTAAATGTAATACACACTTAAGATGCATATATCTTGTTAAAATCTGAAATAAGATAACACTTACCTTGGTCCAATTACAGCCACAAACTCGCCTGTTTTCATGCATACTGAAACTGTAACAGATCGTTTACACGATTGGAATGCTCCGCGCTTGAAAGAGATTTGTACGCTTATGTATTATTTGTATGCTTGTCAGGTAAGAAGCTATTTGATCTATGCTTCAAAACCTATACCATTTCGGATTGACGGCAGATCTTGTAGGCTCACCCAAGCCACGCCATTTACGCCTTTTTACAAGATTGTAACGGGGGCTGTTAATTTGGCAAGCATATAAATGCACCATTTTTAATTTATAAATGAAACATTTGTTAATAAAATTTGATGAATACATACTAAGAATAACCGACGTTAAAGTACACTTCCAGTTTAAACAAGTACCGTAATAAATAATGTTTTATAGCCTCTAAATACATGACATAATATGTAGTTGAAATAAGTGCGTACAAACAAAATAACTTCAAACAAACCAAAAAGTAGAGAGCCGCTTAGCTTAATGGTTTTAAAAGTGTACCATGAAGCGAGAGGTATCGGGTTCAAATCCCGGTCAAGATTGTTATAAATTATAATGTAATTTATAATTTATTTGGTCTCTGGATGGGCTTGACAGTGGCCGGACGAGTGTCTTAATACTGTCGCACCCGTGGGAGAGCCATACTGAAGCAAAATGCCGACGCACTAATTGGGCCGGCTCATCCGAAGTGATACCACGGCCTCCCAGAATACTCAGGTTAAACTGTATTTTTACTGTGTTTCGCAAAGTGAGTGAGGATATCGATGGCACTTAAAAAGGCCGCATAATTAATTCGAGGACTGTGGCGCGGTTGATAATGGGCAGCGGTTCTCTTACCATATAGGAGACCCACCTTATCCGTTGTCCGCTATAGAATAATAAAAAAAGGAATAAGATGTAAATTGAAACCTTGTACTTTATAAAATATAAAAGTATTTTATATTTGAATTAAGTAATAGTAGTAACCATTATTTAAAATCGTCATTTTTGGTTTAGTCGGCTTTCGCCTCCACCAAGCTTTTTCCTCTGTTGTTGAGACTGTGAGTTTATCTACTCTCAACAGTATATCATTCTCATTCTCTTGTTCGTTAACCTGAAATATATTAAGATAAATTAATTATACGATAAAATTTCCATTTAAATTAGATTTTTACGTCAAAATATAAAAATCAATTAATTAAGCCGTTACTAGCAATTATTAAACAATAAATATATGAGTTAAATAACTTGTATATTTTGTCAAATTTAAAATGATATTTTTGACTATTCACATATACGAAAAACCATAAATTTGGGTTATATTCTAGTAATTGTGTGTTACTAATTAAAACAAAACAAAAATATTTTATGATCATCATTTCAGGCGCACCACGTCCACCTACGTCCACTGCTGGACATAGGAGTACCCTTCGGACCTTTACGGGGGTATTTTACAATACCGACAAAACTCTTTTCATATAAATTCTCTTGTCATATAAATTTTATTTAGTAGATACTGTCGCTGATTAAAGGTTAAAAACCTCTTTTCTTTTAATACATTTAAAGAATATATTCACACAGACTATCAATTGTTTATATTAAATTACCTCCGACATTTCCATGATCGCACAACACTCGTCCCAATTTCCACAAAGCGCACTAAATCAGATAAGTGACATTAACATCTTGTGCAATAAACTGTAGTATCAAGGCTTGATTGTTTACTAATGACAAACATCATGGCAGTCATTCTAGATAAGTTTTATCATCTCATTAATTTGTTTTATATGAATGATGGCAAACGAGCAGGAGATTCACTTGGGGCAAGCGGTCCTCCCTCCGTCCATGGACAAGCCTAGCCCTTGCAGGGCCGCGGGTGCGTTGCCGGCCATTATTCTTTGTTTGGAAGGTTTTTCATACATTCGGTTACAAGTTCATATAGGCTATCACGCTCTCCATGACCTGCAATTGTTATTCCAAAAATGACGCAAAAGATGTTAAATATAGTTCTAGCGGGCCGCGGAACAGACGGGTCTCCTTTACGGGAAGAGATTACCGCTGATCATTGACAACCGCGTCACGTTCTGTGTTTTGTGAGAGTAAATAAAATTGTAAGTTGTAAAGGTTTTATAATAAAATATTTTCGATGTAAAGAGAAACGTTGATTTTTCGAGTTTTGTAGGGAATGTAGACAACATCTGAGACTGAATCAGTGAGTCCCCTTACTAATTATTTCGACTAGTGGGTTAAGATTTCGAGTAATGGATGAGGCTTTGATGTTCGAAGGGAAGCGAACATCAAAGCCAAACATTAAATATTTATACGAGACTCCGAGGTTTTCAAATTAACAATGTTCTACTGTTAATAAAATCCTCCATTCTATGTGTCTGTATTTTAATTTCCTCAGAAATAACTCGATTTCTATAAAAGATGTTACCTATAATTACTATTAAACTTTCATTTTTTTTTAATTGGAAGAGTTGATGTAGTCACATACGAGTAGATTGTAAAATTCATATGTAGAAGTAGTAATATAACAGTTTTTAAATTTATTTATTTATTACCACAGTAACGCATAATTTTTTTTATTACAATTTATAACATAATTAGAATTCACTACAGCGTTTTAAATTAGTCTTTAATTATGATAACTAAACATAAGCCAGCATAAATTAACTACTAATTAAACAATTTTAATATAATACTTTTGTAATATGTAGAAGTAATAAGATGTAAACAATAGATTACATAATGAAACCGTCATACAATTGGTTAAAAATGGCTGCTTTTTTTATATAGCAGGCACCGCAGGCGGGTCTCCTCTATGGTAAAGGATCACCGTCGCCCATGGCCAACCACACCACCATCCGCACTTAGATTATTTTATAGATAGGCCAATCGAGGTATAGATACATAATTGAAAGACGTGAAACATTTTTATTATAATTTATTTTAATTATTTTTTAGGCGTAATTATTTTTGCATCACGAAAGCCTTTGATTGCTCTCTGTTTAGTCAGATTACATATTTATCTTCTTTTATTATTCATTTACATGTATTATGAGGTCAACTAACTGCATTCATCCTTTTGTTTACTTTAAGAAAGTATCTCTGGTTTATTTCATATTAAAATGCAATTTTTATGAAAATTGGAAGGTAAAGGAGCGAATCTATGTTGCTGCAGGTGCGTTGCCTGCTTTTAAGGGATAAGTACTCTCGATTTTAGGTTCCCAAGCCGTGTTGATTTGTAAATAGCTCTGCAGGCAGCTGATTCCACAGAGTGGTGATGCATGATATAAAATTCCTTAATACGCTCAGTTATGCTGTCTGTTGCATAAAATTTTTACGTTAATGACTTAATAAAGACCTACTTTAATGTTCCAAAAGTACATGCCGACGAACTACTTGGGCGAACTTGAACTTGAACATGAACTTCTGAAGTTATACTACCGGCTCACTGATACTCAGCGTGAAACGGTACTTGTACTGTGTTTTGCAGAATTAGTGAGGATATCGGAATGTGTATCCTTAGTTTTTATTGCTTATGTTTTATTGTTTCTCTGAAGTCGGCCCCTCATGTCTGAAGATCGTGGTCAGCTCCAGGGTACTGACTCTCTTGGGGAATAATAGAAGCAGTGGTTTCCCATTGCCTAATATATCTGCCTCATACACTTTAGGAGTTATTTAGACTCACAAGGCCTATATTGTCTTGTCGGTCAGATTACCGGCTGGTATTATGGTTAAACCGCCTTTTCTAGATCGCCAGAACCTCATCAGTTATCTGGCAGGGAAAACCACGGAATGCGATGGACGCCGCCGTGGATTGTTCAAAGGAACCGCCAACGCGCGGAGGTGAGGTTGACTCTAGGGTAGGTCTTATTTCCGCTCTTCCCTCACTCCCAATAAATATTGTAGGATAGATTAGATAAAGGTTTTTTAATTTTATTTTATTATTTATATTATATTGGAAAGTTTTAATTATTGTATTATCCCGGTAGTAACATAGTAACTACTGATGTTTACCCAACTGTAAAATAGTTGAATGTTATTATTATACGGCATTAACATACTACAAAATGCAGCAGAGCGCGAACCATTTACAAACTAAATATTCACTTCAGTTTAGTTCAATATAATTCAATGTAGTTTCATGATTGCTTAATTATCTCCGGATGAAAAACTTTATTAGGCTTGAGTTAAGCACTTTATACACGACGTACTAGCCCGCATATGAAAAGCACAAACGCGTGTCACGCGTGTCGTGTACTGTATTTTAGGCCTCATCAGACCTCTTAGGTCTTGTAAGCCTATCAGCAAGCGAGTAGTATAATAGCCGGTCCGAGTGGAAATTTTCAATTATTTGTAATTTATATTCGGTCAGTGAAGCATTTGTCTGGCGAGAGTCTCAAAAATCTTGGATAAGTAGTCAAAATTTCTCACAGAACAATAACAAACATACCCCATTTTTGATAGATGTTGGTGAGCTAGTCTAAGTGCTGTGTAGAGACAAGACTTAGATTGACTATGTGACTCTCAATATGCAGAAGGCTGACGTGGCATCGAATGAGTTTCTTGGGTTGAATGTTAAATATGACTCTCTCCCAAGTGGTGCCGTGAGGTTTTTTTCGGGTATTGCACCCCGGAGAGCTGTCCCACATATCTTTTCGCAAGAGAGAAATGTGTAAATGCATAACCATACGTTAAAAAGGCCTGTTTAGTGTAAAAAGCGTTTGTAACAATGAAAATACGTCATGCGTATGGGAGTCTAATATCGTTTCATGCGTACAATAAATGCGCACGCGAGTTTTTAGAAACCAATACCTCGTTTTATTTTTTACTAGTTTTAATAAAACTGTAAAGGAATTGATTCGATGTGTATATTTTATGGTATGGCGGACAACGGATCAGGTGTGTCCTCTATTAGATCACCGCCGCTCATGGATAAACGCGACCCTATTTGCGCTTTGCGTGTTGCCTTTTTACACCGCTGAAGCGATATAATTGCCAGACCTTATATCCGTGTTAATTTTGGTTTTGTTCCACTCTTATCTCGTCATTCTTGGACTGATTTGGGTTAATGAGATGTCAAACGAAATGATCACGCTGTAAAATAAACCGGTTTATTTAAAAAAAAAATAGTTTACAGAATATTAAAGAAATACTTCTAAAAACTTATGCGTAAAATTAATACGTTGTTTATTTTATGCATAAGTTACGGTTTTGCTCATAGCTCCATAAAATATGAATCGTTATCGTCGTAAAAAAACAGTGGCATATTTGTGGCACATTCATAAAAGACTTATTATGTGATACAAATTCTTGATTTTTTATTGCATTCTGATGAGGTCGATTGAGTTTTTTCCCTAATGTTATTAGATTATATTTAATAATTATATTAATTGAACAGCGTGTCTTAGAGTAAATAAGAGATTCCTGACTTAAGTGCTTCAGGTCTGCAGCAGCTTATTAAATCGAGTTTCGTAGCTAAATCTTATTATGTAGGAAGAGGTATCAGTTTTAAATTATTTCATTCATCAGAATTAAAGCAGTGGCTGGGTAAATTTCTTAACACTGTCTTACTGGAAGAGTTGTTCTGAAGCATATGCTGAAGCACTAATTGGGATGGATCGTCCGAAATGATACAGATAATCACAGTTTTCTATTTATATTGTGTTTCTCTGAGTGAGGAGCCTCTTGAAATTATAAATTTTAACCATTCTTACATTATTTTGATTTTAAATCTTTCTAACTAGGCATGGGCGTCTTAGAAGTGAATCTTATATTAAAATTTAGTGTAATCGTAAAGATTTCAAAAAAATAATGTGTCTGATATTCAAAATGGCTACTCAAATTACCCTGACCTGTCATCTCACTAAAATACCAGAGCCAAGTTTAGAGCCAGAACTTTCTAAAAAAGTTGTTGATCAACTTTTTCTTTCTTAATATCTATCTTGTGTGGGGACTATCCTTGGGACTACCGCACAACCGAGGACTACCCTTTTGAAACTTACCTTTATAATTTTTGTGTATCCTAATTTTTCTATTGTTATTTTGTTGATACTGTATTGGTAATACATAAATAAAAAATAAAAACCAGAAAAATTCATTTAAAAACTGGACACAGACATTGTTACAATAAATACGTAGGAAAGACGGTATAGTATTTATTCAACGAATAATAATCATTACCTTCATTGAAAACCTTCACATTTGCACAATCACTGTGATGGATCCAATTATTTAAAATATAGTAGATTGCGCTGTAAGTACTCAGGACGAAGCTTAATCTATCCAGGACTTCCAGGACACTACAAAAGACAAACGATAAGGACAATATTCTAAAGAAATCAAAAAAATCCTTTTTCTAAAACAATTTATTCCGTAATAAATCCACACACGCACATACAATAAGTAATACTTATTACAATATTAACTTTTACGACAAACTAATTACTGACTCAGCCGAACATGGCACTTAACAAAGTATGAAAACATCTTTGTGGCGGGTAGAAAATTTATTTACCATCATTCACAATAATTACAATGACGATATACTGTTCAACGCAGTTAAGCGAATAATGGGTCATTTGCCAGGCCACTGTGCGGTTTACAATCGAATAGAGGCACTTTTTTGCATCGATTGTCAATCCTTCGTATATGACATGTGTACATTGATTGACAGTTGACACATTATATTATCATAGTAGCTTCACACTGTGAGTGGAGAATTTTTGAATTATCAATAATTTCTGAAAAATATCAATTTTATATATAAATCGGGCGGCAAACCAGCAGGAGGCTCATCTAGATAGCCTAAGCACCTGCTGAACCGCCTTTGTCGGCCTTTCTAAAGGTATCCAAGGCATAATGGTTTAGAAATACCTTCGCAGGCTGGGTGCATAGAGTGGTAGTGCGCGGTACGAAATGCTTTAAAAAAGCTTTACGATTGTCATACACAAGAATAGAACTCAATTAATCGTTAATAATTAGTTTATAATATACGTATAACATTTTAAAAATAATTCTGAATATCTTTTCTTATAATAAGCAAACACGTTTTTGCAGAAAGAAAAAATAATTATGCACTATAATTAAAAAAATGAGAAATGCAATATAAAGCTACATTAAATATTATTTATATATAAATTATTTTAAGTATTATTGGCAAGCTGGGAGCTTTGTAATATTTTTAACATAAAAATGTAGTATGAAGTGATAATAATTCCATGTCCATTTTGGTTAAGTATAAACGAAAAAACTTATTAAGAAATTGGTATAAATGAGGGTTATTATCCAAAATAACGTAATAATATTTAATATACTCCAATTATTAGACACATAAATATATTTGTAGTTTGAAAAAAAAATTAAATCTTACTTAATTTTAGTAACATTAAAAAAGTTGTTCATTTGAAAGCGAGGTTTGATCAGTGCAAGAATAAATTTTCCCTCCTTATTGCAAAACTAACACTTCAACTAATGTCATCAGTTTAAAAAAACACGCTCAATCAAAACACAAAAACAAAAAATCTCATAGTAATATAACAGTCACACAAAAATTATTCGTTTCGTATCTTTATTTAAAAAAAAAGAAATAAGAGGATATTTAGTGTCCATTAGCTGTTAAGTCTTGAAATCCAACGATTATAAAGATTTGTCATAATGCCCATACAAATGAACTGTCAACCATCGTTTGACAGTTCGATAAATATTTGTCAACGTCGCGGTGGCGCAATATACAGACTGCAATTGCTACAGCGTCAAACCTTTAAACCACACATTATAGAAATTTGTCAAGTAGGCGTCCGTCCGGTGACACTTTAATCAATTTTAAATTGTAAACAACGTTGCACCATAGACATTAGCGATATGACCATAAGAACTCATAAACCTGAGCCTATAAAAGTCATACTGTACTTTGATCGTCGTAGTTTCGCAATAAGGGCGTGTTACGTCTATGCAAATGGTCAGCAGGCACAACTCTTATTGCCACCAATGTCTCGACTGTTCTCGCCATTCGCGATCTTGTGGTCCAATGCGATCCGTTCGCCATCTTTGTCGTTGTTCTGAAGGAGTTTGTCGTTGAGAAGAATCTGCAAATACAGAGAACAAATTAATTATTATTATAAAAAAATTACATAATACAATAAAAGCTTTGTTAGCGTGATATACGTCAATATTTATTGAAATAAGATTACAATATTACATGTTCCAATGTAACAAAATATCAATTTAATCAAAGTTTTAACTAATTTCAACTATTATTTTAACGCTTTCTCACGCAAAATAGGCGCAGTAATGTCGTCGAGTTGCGGAGACCAGCCCGTCTTACAATTACAATTATTTTAACTTTTAAAAGCGTGAATAAAAAGCTGTTACTGTCCTGAATTTAACTTTAATTTTCTCGAAGATGAAATAAAAAAAACATTATTTGGACATACACACAAAACAGCTAAAATCTTTGGTACAAATTTGTTTATTGTTACGTAAAGTAGAAACATTATTTGTCCTTTAGTTAATTATATTATGTATGTTTATTAATATATATCAACAACCTGTCTATGGCCTGTTTTATTCTATGCCTTAATAAAGACTCAATTTTACTCAATTTGAATATCTTTAAGTTTATGTGTATAACTGTATTGAGTAATAATTCTAGCGCGTCTGATCATCGAAGAGCCGTGGAGCCGTTTCACATACGATCAAAAGATAAACTAACATACAGCTTTTTTATCGTGGAAAAAGAGGGTCGATAAATTATGCGGTCATTAAACGCCATCGGACTTACGAGATAGAGTAAGAGCTGAAAATATTTTTATTTTCTCATCAAACTTTAGATTTCTATTCATCAGTCATTTTTCATTATAGGCTTTTCATAATAATTATTACTTCAGTTAGTTTATAAAGTGGCCAGAAACTCTGAGCTTCAATACTTTGGATACTGCCCATGATGCATTTATTATAACTAAATCTAACAATATTAAATTATATTATATATATAGGAAATTAAATAATATAAATATATAATATATTATTCCTTAAAACATATGATTTGAAATGGTCGACTTCATTATTTGTTGCCTATATATTGGACTATATTATAATAAAAAACGAAATACATATTCCACAAACAATATTATATAGCCTTACATGAAGGTTTAACTAATACGAAGTAAACTTCCTAACCAATAGATATCGTTTTTAGCCAAACATCGCAACCGCATAGGAATTCAGTAATTCGACACGTATTTGGCTTTTAAATCAAAGAATCCAGCTAAGACGTAATCCCTTTCTTTCCTCACATTCAGACAATATGTCGTTTTAAATTGTATAAAAGAACATTGTTGCTATAATAAAATGAGTTATTTGATAAAAATGATATTTACATACTCGTTAAGATAATTTTATTAAATTCAACGCAATAAATGAACTGCCAGCTCTTAGAGTGAAACGATTCGAATTAAAAACCGGACTCGGAGTTTTTATCATTTCCTACATAACTGGCTTATCCCACATGTTTGTTTTAAGGTTTTTATATATTACACAATATTATGAAACACAGCCCTGACTTAATGTAAAGGAAAACGTATAGCTTTACTTTTGAGATTCATAAACATACTGATGTATTTCTTTTTTATACAGCAGACAACTGAAAATACGTGTCTCCTGATGGTAATAGATCACCGCCGCCCATGGACAACTGCGCCACGATTCGAGCTTTGTTTGTGTTGCCGTATTTTATGCCGCTTAAGTGAGGCGAGGACTCCCTCAACGAAAAACACTATAAGTACAGTTTCTTTCAAACTCATTTTCCAAATGGTAAAGAGCGTTAAAAAAAATATAAAGAAATTAGTTGACTCGCTCGACAAGAAACTTAAACGAAAAGCTGAAAGAAGCTATTGCTACTATCCGGTACTTAACCTATCGGGTCCAGCAAACCATAGATCCATTAAGTCCGAAAAATACCTACATCAAAAACAATACTTCATTTTGGTATTCCAACAAAGAGCCTACGACTTTCACCTGGTTCTAAGGTACTAAGTTCAGCAGTTTTTGAGTTATAAATAGGGTATTCTATCATGACTTTATTTTGTATATACAGATGTATATCAATTATAACATTTCAATAATTTGTTCGACGTAGAAGCGCCATCCTTTACTATGCTCAGGACCGTCATCAAAGGCCAAGGCCAGATTTCCTCCTCTTACAACGTATATGAGAAATTGATGACAGATTTAAAAAGCCCGTAATAGCTTATATACTACGATAAATTTAATTTAAACTAACTTTATGTCTCACAATTTATATGAAGACCTTATTATACGTCTAGACGAATAGCAGCCGCCTTTTTGGATCGGATAAAAGACCACACACAAAATGTAGGTTTGAGTCAAGATATTTTAAAGACAATATTTAATTGGTGAGGCTCCAGTAACATAATCAGCGGCTATAAATATATCATTATTTTATTTTTTTCGACATTTGAGGTCGATTTTTTTCAATTATCCGTTTAATGTTAAAATAAATACCTTATTAACTAATGATCGTGCCGCTTCCTCAATATTAATGTTCTCCTTGGCCGAAGTCTCGAACCAACCCGCGAAGCCTTTTTCGCGACAGTACTCGTCCATCTTGGCCGGCGAATTCACTATACCCTCCTTTTGCTGGTCACACTGAGGGAGAAACGTGGGTACTTAGAACAATATATTACAAACTGTACACCATGCAATATTTCATTAATATCGGTTCAGTAGTTTGGCATTCTATTGCGGACAAACAACGTACAGACATACCTTATAGTCTATAATATATTTTAAGTTAAGTTTTTTAAGTTTGATAGTGACTGGGCGAGTGTCTTAACACTGTCACACCAGTAGGAGCGCCATGCTGATGCACTAATTGAGCCGGCTCGTCTCAAGTATTACCAAGGGCTCACAGAACACCAGCGTAAAACAGTACTTTTAATGCGGGGTGAGTATTGCGAAAGGCCTTGAAATTATATTGCTTCAAAGGCTTAAAAAAGCGGTTGTCGGTGGGCAGCGGTGTTCTCTTACCATAGAAAAGACCTGTCTGCTCCATTGCCCGTTATATCATAAAGAAAGCTATACAAACCTTATTCGCCAGTAAAATGCAGGGAATTGGAGAACCGTCGGGCAGTTGAACCTTCGTGTCGAGATCGTTCTTCCACTTCACCACCGCATCGAATGTCGCCACCCTCGACACGTCGAACACAATGAAGGCGCCCACTGCCTCCTTATAGTACACCCGAGTCATGTTGCCGAAGCGCTCTTGGCCTAAAACAAACAGTTCATTTGTTAAAATATTTAAAAATGATAACACATGCTGACGTGGTAATTGGGCCGGCTCGTTCAGTGACAGCAGGTTCGGACTGTGCCGGAACGGCCCGAGTGGCTAGCTACAAGCCGGGGCCTGTACATGGTAATAGTGGAAACCATCGTAAAATATCAACGATATAATTATTTACTTTTTAGTTCCAATATAACACAACAATACTTCACCGTAGGACGTGCGACTTTTATAAGCACAAACCGCAAGACAAACGGTAAGTAAAGCAATTACGGTGAAGCATATGCGGACGCACTCATTAGGCCGGCTCATCTGAAGTTTCCACGGGTTCACAGAATGTTCAGCATGAAAGAATAGTTGTACTTGAAACGGTGCTTCTACTATGTTTCGCTGAGTGAGTGAGGATATCGAGGTCCTTAAAAATGCCGCTCAAGTGGCATAAAAATCCGGTAACAAAACCAATTCGCGGAGTGTGGCGCGGTTCTCTAACCGTATAGGAGACCCACCTGCTTCGTTGTCCGCTATATCTTTAAAAACGTAGGGTAGAAGGCCCGTGCAGTACGGTCTGATGCTGAGTGAAACCACGGGCTCACAAATCAGCTTAAAACAATACTTTACCTACTCAGTTTCGCTAAATGAGCATTCCGTAAACCCACTAACTACTTAATATAAAATGCGAAGAAAGCCGGCAACACAAACTCAGTGCGGATTGAAGCGCAATCCCAAAGCTATGAAGTCACACACATAGTTTAACATAAGTTACCCGACTATATATCTGAGAATATAAAAAAATACTAGATATGTTTCCATAAATAAAATATGTCTTAGCAAATTTGTTTTGGAGTTTACCGTGACTTATCCAACTTACATATACAATAACCTCCACATCACCCAATGCAGTTTTCAAAACAAACCAGCTGAATTCATCAATTGCATAAACGATGTGTAATTTAAGAAAATAAACCATTTCATCGCAGACTTAAAATCGTCGCTCTTACTTGGAAATTGGCGGGCTTCGTGCGGCTTATAGCGTGATATAATGTTTACAAATCAATAATTATGAAAACGCATCTCAAAAACTATCACATACGTGAACACGCAACAGCTATTATTTCTTATGCTTTTATTCAATTAATATTAACTAAAACGACTCTATTATTTACACTTTTTTCACCATAACAGATTGTTGATCGTGCATCGAGCGAAACAGTGCGCTGTTTCACACTGCTATTCTGTGGACCCGTGATATCATTTCGGACGAGCTGTCTTAACTAATGCGTCACTCAATGCTTCAACATGGCTCTTCCATGCATAATACAGTGTTAAGATACTCGCCCGGTTTACTGCCAAGCCCTTACAATTAATTATAAATTTATATAAAACCTCTACGAGTCTCTGAAAACTTAACTGTCAAATGTTTAAATGTAAATTACAAACGAATTTTCCATAATTAAACTGCTTAAATAAAAACAATATTGCAATATAAATTTGTTGATGAAGCTTAGTCGTTTAATTGTATAACGGAGTTGTTAATAGAACTAAAAACTATTTCAACAAGAAGAAATATTAAAAGCAACATTGTAAGAACAATCGCCATAACACAATAATTTAATATCACCTCAAATTAGATTTATTTTATCATATTTAGTGAACTTAGCAAAGCAAAGTGTACTTAGCATGAAAAATAATTTTCTCACCTTCCCCGTAGCACTAATACGGAACCATAATAACGAGTGAAAGAAATAGTAGAAAAAATATAATTGTTAAAATCATGAATATCCAAATGAAACCCAATCCGATGTCGTCCATAGTAAAATGATCGTTTTTCTTACACCTAATATATTATATCCCTTCTTATTTTTTGGCTTCTGTGAGTAGCGATCACAATTTTACCAGTGTTAAATATTCTCATAAACAAAATAGAAATATATATATTATATTATTATCAATATATAATCACAATTATATCTCACATTAGACTATGTCATCATCTGACACTTGACAGCAATTTTAATAATCTGTTTTCATTTGTGGATGTCAAAGTATTGTTTTTAACACCAAACCTTCAAGGAGGTTCGCTAGTCAATATTATTTGGTAAATAATAGGCAAAAGCATATTTTACTGTTTCTTTATTTTTATATATTAAAATATAGCGGACATTGGGGTAGGTAATCTTTTAGAGGGTTCAAGGTCAGAAATTACTATACTTTATTAATCCCGTCCAATTCCGCGCTGTGGTTATGTTTCCGGCTTTTTTACGTTGCTTAAGCGGTATTTTTAAGGGCCTCCAATATCCTCACTCACTCTACGAAATACAGCACAAGTACCGTTTCACGCTGAGTATTCTGTGAGGCTGTGGTATCATTTCGGACGAGCCGCCCCAATTAGTGCGTCAGCATATGCTTTAGCATGGTTCTACCATGGGTAGATAAATAAAGTTTATTTTCAACGATATACAAAATATTCATTAATGTTTTCATACTAAAGACTTAAACTGGAGTACAGCTAGTTAAAATCCATACATTTAAAGGATTCCAAGTCTGTTTATCACTTAATTAAATATTCTATTCGGTCTTTGGAAACACTTCACAGCGACTAAGGAGTGTCTTAAAATTATCTCACTTGTGGGAGAATCATGAAAATTATACACACACAGACTAATTGTATATATATAATTAGCTCACAGAGTGTCAGCGTGATAATATTTGTCCAGTATTTCAGCGCAACAGAGAACTAGGATACCGAATATAATGTAAATACAAAAACAATGCGCAAAGTGTGGCGCAGTTGTTCATGGGCGGCGGTGTTCTCTTACCATATAGGAAATCCATTTGCTCCATTATCTGCTTTACTATAAAAAAGGAAAAGTATAAAACATGTAACGGAACCAAAATTCTTACCTAGAGCACGGTTGTCAATGGTGATTTATTACCAGTCTATGTCATAAACTTAAGAAGTGAAAGTACCTGCAATGTCCCATAGCTGGAGTCGTATGATGGTATTCGCGTCCCAATTAAGCACCTTCAAGGCAAAGTCCACGCCGATGGTCGCTCTGTAGTGCTGGCTGAAGAACTGGTGCACGTATCGCTTGATGATGGAGGTCTTCCCTGTTCCCAGTTCACCAATTACCAGGATTTTGTATAGGTGCTCCCGTCGCTCCGCGCTGGATGTAGCGTGAGACTGTAAACAATAAGACCGTTCTGTTTATTTTTTATAGTAGAGCGGAGAACGGAGCAGGCAAACACAATAGAAAATTAATTTATAATGGTAACACGTCGAAGTCATTCTTTGAAAAAACTAATGTAAGAAAATCTATATTTTAAAGGATTGTTAAAAAAATGTCTTCTATATATGTAAAAACATGATTAAGTGGCGATAAAAACTTATTAGGCTAGTCTCGAATCTTCATCGAATATAATGAATTACTATTATACACAGACGTCTATATTAGTTTGTAAACAATACCCACATTCAAAGAATAAAAGAAGTCTTTATGACAACGATAGGATATCTTTTATCATTAAAATTAAATGATGGACCCTAATGACATATAAACAGGACATTAACATTTAAAAAAATACAAATATAAATCTATCCTTTTATTTATTTCCCGCAAAACAAATATTTCTGAATAACAAAAGGTTAGGCGTATATTATAATAGTTATACAAATATAAAAAACAAAGTCGTAATTAGTTATCAATTTTTAGCGGTTTTTAAATTTTCACGACAAATATATAAAAAAAATTGATTAAAATTATTGAAATTCTAATTCGATTTAGACTTTATCTGGCTATAAACTTAAACTGGGTATCGTTTGAGTTGGAGCACTTCTGTCGCTACCTGGCTGTTCGTGCTTTGGTAAGTACACACTATAATCTAATAATCTCTTGTATGGGTATCTCTTTTAGTGGGTTGAACGGAGCATGCGGGTCTCCTCTATAGATAAAAGATCGCGCCTTTGCGATCTATTATCGCGATCCTCACTTACTCAGCGAAAAACAGCAAAAGTGCCGTTCGTGAGCCAGTGGTAATATTTCGGTGCCGGTCCAATCAGTGCGTAAGTATATGCTTCAGCTTGGCTGTACTAATAATAGTATACAACAAAATTACTAACACAATTTGGCTGCTTCGGTGACATCACACACGTCTCTTCGTCAAGAGATACAAAAGTAGAACCACAGGATTTTGAATTTGGAATCCTCAAACGCACAGTACATCTCACTTGCTTGGCATTATTCGTTGCGGAACAAGGGGTCTACACGCGCAAACTAGCTCTTGGAATAACTAGCCACTTACTTAAATACCCGACGTGTGGTTTCTTATCGGGCAGCGATAACGATGCGAGTGTTTGTCGTATGCACTCATCACTGAGCAGATACACTATCTTATTTATTCCACTTTCCGTAATGCATGTGTTTCTAAACGAAAAACACTTGAACAAATTAAATTGAAGACGTTTAGAAACAATGGCAAACAGACCAATGAATAGTGATAAGAGATGATCCTCACCGCATCGCGCCATGCCACTCTCGGCCAACATAGCAGCTGTCATTTCTGCCCGACCTTATTCGAGTGGTAACATGCAATTTGACGTCGCGGCGGCGCTATTGTCGTCCTGCTAGCGAACTTGACGATCCTACTATATTGATACTGCCGCGTGAGAGTACTCCTCGGACGCAACTACATACGACGACCCCGAGGGCGGGAGCAGCAGCTTCGTCCACAGGGTCTCTCCCGAATTATCCGGGAGTCTCACCCGTTGGGCCATAACCGCGAGCTGCGCCCAACCACACCCTGCTATTGCAATACAACGAGCCGAGTTCTATTACCGGCTTCGTGCTATACTGGGCGAAATCACCGTCATGTTTCCACAGAACGAGCACCTACCCATTTGCTTGAAGAACCCTCAAGGCCGAAAAAGCTAACGGCATGGACCATTCTTTTTTAATATAGACGAAATGATCAATATATCTGTTATCATATTCCGTTGATATATGAGATAAAAGAAAAGACGTGCGCGCGGGTAATAGCGATAATCGCAAGATTTTAAAACTACATTCAACTAAGTAAATGGGACCAGTTCGTACCTGTCAATTAAGCATCCACGGGTGACGATATGAGTCGAACAACAGAAAAACAATCTTGATTTGTCTATAGTCGTTTAAAAATTATCTTTCAAATAATAAAAATTAGGTACATACAAATCCAAAAGAGCTAACCTACAAAAATACATCCTGAGTAAATAAAATGAATTTGGAATTATCAGACGAGTTATCATTTTATCGCCTTTTTATTCAGATTATTGAGGGAAATCTTACAGATTACATAATAAAAAAATGCGTAGTATATTGACTCATAGTGGAATTAACAGATTATATATGATGAAAGAATTCTAATAAACAAGTCATATTTCAGTCTAATATTCCGTTCGTACGACCACACCCTATTATTGCGTTTCATTGGTTTACAATACTACTAGTACCTTCCAAAATTGATATTACAATAATTACAAACATTTGTTTACGTTCTATAGATTTCAGAGATATTTTCTAACCATTACGGCTTAGGATCCTTCAAAAAACGTATCTATCCCTCAAAAGTTGTTAATGATCCCGGAACTCGACTAAGGCCGGGAATATCTATGAAGATATCTAAAGCCTTTTTTGTTTGTATCCCAATTTATAAAAATTAAATGTATAAGAATTTCTTTTTTTATTGTATAACGAGCAACGAAACAGTTGATTATCCTTAATGGTAAGAGATCACCGCCTTCCTTGAACCACCGCGTCACAATCCGTAAGTATACTAAAGTCGGTGATAACCCCGTGACTCAACGAGGGCTGGGGGTATCGATGGGCAGTAGACCGGTTATCCTAGGTGAGTGACTATTTACATTTCGTTTTACAAGAAAAATATATCGAAATACATCTTTTATTATTGTGTAGCGGTAAGTGCATTGTCCATGAAGAACCACACCACAATCAGTATTTCTTTTTTTTATATGAACGGTGGCAAACAAGTACGAGGGTCACTTAGAGCAAGCGGTCCTCCGCCCATGAACACCCCCAGCCCTTGCAGTGCCGCGGGTGCATTGCCGTCTTTTAAGAAAAATGTACGCTCTTTTCTTTAAGGTCCCCAGTTCAGTTATGTCGCCGACACATATTCTAATTTACCGACTCACCCTCTCCAAATAACCTTGCAAATGTACGACACCGAGTTTCAAATGGTACAGCCCGCTCGAAAAGTTATTTCTATCCACGTTCATTTGTCAACGTCCACGCACTCAGCTACGAAGGAAACAACTCGGTGTCATGTTTGAAGGCTTCTAATAATCCTGAGGTAATTGCAAAACCAATGTGGCTACAGTAACGTTACACCCCGGATAGTGTTACCGGCTCGCTCCACTGCTTAGCCTGTTACTGATATTAATCCTCTATATTTTATTACTGTTTAATGGCCGCATTGCCTTCGCAGTTAGAACTAAGACAAGTTAAAAGCTGATTTTAACGCAATTTTCAACAAATTATCTAAAGTTTTACACCCGTCGGAGAGCCATGCTGAAGCATATGGACGCACTTTATTGGGCCGGTTCTTCCGAAGTAATACCACGGGCTCACAGAATACTCAGCGTGAAAAAGTAGTTGTACTTGAAAACGGTACCTCTACTATGTTTCGCTGAGTGAGTGAGTGAGGATATCTGAGGCCCTTAAAAACATGTCGCTAAAGTGGGGTAAAAAGCCGGCAACACAACCAAAGCGTGATTGTGCGGCGGTGATCTCATAATATAAAATAACAAAATCTTTTTTTTTTCAATAAAACGTTAAAAAAAATCTGTGTGTTTTAAACATTGATTTCATTTCATTAAATTATGAATGGCTAAGTTTTTACTATTCCGCTTTAAAATGCATAAAAGTTGATTCGGTATGTGGTAAAAAAGAGGTGTTACATGTTTAATGTTTATGGAAACAATTATCGAGGTCATGGTCTCTTGGTAGATGCTTTTTTAATATTAAATACATTATATTTAATGTATTTAATATTTATGCCTAATAATTTAAACAAGATTTGAAAAGAGTTGTAAACAGTGTAAAAATTCATTTTTGTAAAATCAAGGCGAACAGTTATCAGTTCGAATTCCGATTTGAATAAAAATGTTATACCGATCGAGCGGCGTAAAATAAGCCGGCAACAAAAGCAAAGCGTGGATTGTGTGCTTGTTTATGGATGACAAAGATCTCTTACCACAGAGGAGCCACGCTGTCCACTATATAATTAAAAAAGAAAGACAAAGCCTTTAAGAATTATGCACATAATCCTCATAGATCAGCGCACAATTTGGTCATATTTGTATTGTACACAAAACAGAATCTTTGATGTTCTCGATCATTCGCTTCATTCAGGATACGTATCTCATTAAATGTTCTGCAACAAATTTATGTCACGTATTGATAAAAAAAAATAATAGATATTTTTAAACTTGAAAGGTATCTACATTTCATCGTAACATATATACTAATTTATTTACCAATTTCTTAATTAATATGATAATTAATTTAATATTTACAGAGATAATTTTGTAGGCTAGCTAAGTAGATATTTGGTAAGAGATAATTATATTTTAAAAAACTAACAGTATTTGAAATGTCAAATGACACTTACATATGTACTTTACATCACTATCGAAGTAAAATGAAACCATATCATACAATAGGCACGGTATGAGATATACACATTTTTATATAAAAACTATTTTTATGCTTTTATTTAAATTACACTACATATTTAAGATTTATTATTTGTCAATTTATTATATGTCAAGACCTACGCTACACTAGTGGCCGTTACCCGTCGATAATAAATTGCTGGTGTACATTTTCTCCAAAAAACCTTACTCATATCATAAGCGTGAGATGTCAAAAAGGTTTCGGAAAATTTACACCAATTTAAAAAATTATTATCCACTTTTAATTCTCTAAGATTTATATTTTTATTAAAATTGTATTATATGTAATATTGTATTATATGTCATATTGTATTAATGTAATATTTATTGCAAAAAAATTTAGCCATTATTGTTAATTCTTTGTACAGTGGTAAATGATACTAACACTATAATTATATATATTATTAATTAAATTGTAATTATTTCTCTAAATGTGATAATATTTGTTTCTGTATTGCTTTGGAAATTGCTCTGCAGGCAGCTAATCCTACAGAATTCTCAGTTCCGGACGACAACCATCGAGGTGATACAGGTAAAATTATATTCTGCCTCGATCTTTAATGATGAAATTCAGCAGAGGTATTCATCCAAACTGCTGCTCAGAACGTTTCGCGTCATAAATGTAATGGAATATCTTTATATATCTTTGACAAATAACAAAGATTGAAAACTCAATGGTGGATAACAGAACGCATTAAATGAATATTTACACTATAAAGATTAATCGCTGAATGTGTTGCTAAGCGCTATTCTCGAGAACAGCTGAAATGATATCTTTGTTTTTTTAGAATATTCCTCGAAGATTTTAAACTTTTCTCTGCGTATAAGAAAAAGTTTAAATCTCATAAAAATGTCTAAAAGTCTCTTCTATAAGTTCAATTAAATCGTAATATTGTTTAAAAGCCAATTGTAACTTTAATATAAAAAACATATCATAAAGTTCAATAGATAGTAAAATACGTGCAGACAAAACATTTTGTTTTAGAAATAGGAACATAGGATTAGTTCAACATAAAAATGTATTATTATTATTCATTAATTTATGTAGGAATAAAGAGTTCCTAATCATAAATTTTCAATCGATATTTATTTGTCAAAACAACGTTTGCTGGAATCTGTATTTCTTAAAATATGTAAATCACAAAATTCAAGATAATTTATTTAATAGCGGTACACACTAATGTGTCATTCCATTTAAGCAACACGAAAGAAGCCACAGATAATAATAAAAGTTAAAGTAGATAATAATAATTATTTTAATAATATATGTCATTAGGTTTAAATAAATTCCAAAGAATACGAGGAATAATTTAGACTGAAAGCGTCAATATTTAAATTACATTTAAAGATGCTTAAGAATCATACGATAATAAAAACATTTTCTAGATATTTAGTACTCATTTTTATGTTACCAACCTTTCCATAGATCAAACTGATAAAAGCGTAATAATAGAAATTCGCATGTTCGTCTTGCTTATGAATTGTTAATTAGGATTCGCTAGAGTTGTTGCTATTTATAGAAACGCATACTTAAGCATCTTACAATTAGAATGATTCTATAAGAACGCATAAGTTTTTTAATAAAGAGAATAGTATGTCTAAAAGTCAAAAGGATTTTTGCTATTAAAGTTTAAAAGTTAATAGATCCAGTTCGTAAAATATACTTTTAAAGTGAGTAAATGCGTAACGCATTATGTGGCTTATGTGGGACCCGCAAGTGTATTACACCCACTAAAACCTCACAGCAGCAGGTAGCAGGGATTTCCACTGACTATTGTGGCGCGGTTGTCCACGAGCGTCGGTGTTCTCTTACAATATAGGAAAGTGCCGTGCATATCGTAGGAGAGCCATGCTGAAGCATATGCAGACGCAGTCATTGGTCCGGCTCGTCCGAAGTGATACCACGGACTCACAGAATACTCAGCGGGAAACGGTATTTGTGCTGTATTTTGAAGAGTGATTGAGGATATCGGATGACCTTAAAATACCGCTTAAGTGGCGTAAAAAACCGGCAACACAACTAATGCGGGGACGGTAGCGCGGTTGTCCATAAGCGGCGGTGTTCTCTTACCATATAGTAGACCCACTTGCTCCATTGTAACCTATAGTATAAAAAAGGAGACCCAACTGCTCCCTTTTCCGCTATACCATGTTTTATGGCTAAACTGTCCTAAATTGATTAAGAAGTTTAAGTTGTTTAAATTTATTAAGGCTGTGTATATTTGAATATATGAAATATTTGAAGAAATATATTTGAATTCATAATTAATACTTGTTATAAAATATGACATTGAATATATTACATTATTCTTAAATTAATTAAGTAAACGTGATGTTTTTTAATAATAAAATTATAATTGACTCGTTTAGTCCATCAGACGTTACAGTTGTGTACTCATGCGCAGGCGAAACTCATATATGATAAGTTTTGACTTTGATTACTCTCAAATAGTTTACTAATTAAGACTTATATTTAGAAAGATAGACATCTTACTGACGTTGTACTATGAAGAAGAGTTTTCAGGCAGTGTCATTTACATTTGGATGAAAATTATTGTTCTAACATAAAAAAAAATAACTCATCTGAATGTCTTGACCGTTATGAGGTCATGGTATATACGTAGACTTATCAACATTAGTTTTTAAGATTTTCATATGTAGCTATATGGTTCTATATTAAATAGCGAAACTATGACATTACATTAGAATAGATAACTTATACATCAAAACCGCTGTACTGATTTCGATGAAAATTGACATAATAATAAAAATATTGGAATTAAAATTTGCATCACATTGAATAAAAATAATTTACTATGGTAGAAGAGTATTTTTAAAGTATCTTTCAATTAATATTAATTAAATGTGACAATATTTCTTTATATTTTACACAATTATAAAGTTTATTTGAAAATTTATAAATTTAAGGACACAGCTTTTATAATTTAATATTTATTTATGTAGTGTCGATGGTTCAATAGCTGTGAGTGATTTAGAAAAATAATATTCATCTAAAGACATAGATGTCAACAAGTGTCCTAAATTATTATTGACAAGTGAACGACGCTAAAAATATTTAACATATATATTTAGAAACGTCACTCAATAAAATAATTGAAAAAATGTTTTCGTTACATAAATACAATATGGAAACCAGTCTTAATACTAATTAATAAAAGTCCCATTTTGTTTTCGATTCGATAACCACTACGAATGCCCTTTCATAACTTGTTTGAGGAACTCTCTTCGTTTTTGTTATTTTAGTTGTCATTTGCCTTAAAAACCTGTTGTATTAACAGTATTTAAAAGCGTTACTTTGACTTTAGTATTAAATATAAAATGTTGGAAAATAATCGTGATAATTATCAAATCTTAGTCAATGATAAAATACTTAACGAAGAACTTGTTGATTCAATTTGAAAGTATAAAAATGTTTACGTTGTATAATTAAATTAAATAGAAAATGAATAAAGCAGTTGCAATTAATGGATTGAAATCGGTGTGGGTCATGCACTTGATCAAATATTGAATACGAACACGCTACGTGTCCCTGAGCAATACGCGTCGGTTAGCACATGGGCAGAGTTGCGTACTCACGGAGGGCATCGCGGCGTCCCCCGCTGGGAACTAGCGTGAAAGGAAACGTACGGGGTGCAAGAGGGACGTCTCGGCTCTGAAGCCACAGCACTCGCACACGGTGAGGTAACACACGTCAGCCGCTTCCTCGAAGGTCATGGCGCGCGCGCATCGCACGAACCGCTACCAGCCACTGACGCGAGAAACTCACCGGTCCGCCGCCGCCGGCCCTGCTCTCCGGCTCGATGAGGTCTCCGTAGGCCGGCATGCTCGCCGCCGCGTCTCCCTTCTCCTCGGCGTCGGCGTTGTCGTGCGACTGCGGCTCAGACACGCCGGCCGCGAGCCGCGACCGCGCCAGCGCCACCGCTTCCTCCAGCGACCCCACCTCGCCTGGCGTCCCCTCTTCCTCATCGTCGTCGTCGTGCTCCTCCGATTGGTACATGGAGAACTGCGACACGAACGCGATGCGCCGCTTCATTGTGCCCTCGGGACTCGGCTCCTCGATAGGCTTTTGGATCTCCGTCAGCTGCGTGCGCCTCTTCCACGCGGCCTTTGTGAACGCCCTCGTGGCCACCGGGTGCTCCACCACGATGGGGCTGAAGATCTGCTCGGGGGTCACGCTCTCTGGCAACTCCACCTCCAGTTCCGTCTTCGCCGACCGTTTGCTCGTGGGCGACACTGGCTCGGCTTCCGTCGACGAAGCCGGCTCCACGCTCGGCGTTGGCAGCTCAAAACGAGCTTCGGGAATCTCCTCGTTGCTTTGTGTAATCTCTTTCATTAAATTCTCAAACGACTCATCATTATTAGGCGTAGGCTTCTGCAGAGCATCGCCGGGAGATTGCTCGTGGCTTTGTGTGATCTGCTCCAACAGCGTTTCGAAGGATTGCTCATCGTTCGGTAATATTGGACTCATCGGAGTCTCCGGTAGCTGTTCGTAGTTGGCTGTGATTTGCGCGACGCTCGACGTTTGCGGTTCGGGCTCGGCCTCTGAGCGCGAGAGGTCGGTACTCTCGGAGCGAGTGGAGCCGATGTGGATCAGCTTCTTACTCTGCTTCTTGTTGACGGCCGGCGAGCTATCGCTGCTGCGCGAGGTGGAGGCAGGCGCGTCCGCGCGCGGCTTCTTGTTTTTCTTGCGCATGATACGTTCGTCGCGTGCGATCTCGCCGTCGGACACCGATGATTTAGCGGAACCGGTTCGTTTGAGCGAGCCGATGTGGAAGGGCGAGCCGGTGCGGAACGGCGAGCTAAGCGTTCGCAGCGTGCGCTTGAGGCGGGACGGCTTTCTGGCGGAAGTGGGCGCGGGGCAGAGCAGGGGCTCGTCTTCCCGCATGGCGCCTGCCCGAGCGCGCCGCATCTACTGCCGGACCTGCCTCAATACGACCGCCCGCCCGCCCTCGCCTACCGCCCGCCCTCGCCCCATCTCACCCCGAGGCCCGCGCGTCAATTGTCACAAAAGGCATTGCAATTGCAAATGTGACCTTCTGTCAGATTAGCTACTCTATATTTGATTTAACGTATAATTGAATAAGTGATTAGGTATTACTGAGTACGGGGATAAGTCGACAGTGTTAGGAAACAACTTGCGCTAAATCTCTTTAAGAGTCAAAGGCTTTAGCTTGTTATTTTAAACCGTACATGTGTAGTTGAGAATTGTTTATGCTATTAACACAATAGAAAGTAACGAGAGTGACGCGTTAAGGTTTGCGATGAAAGCGCTGCCGTACGCGGAGCGGAGGTTCTGACAATGTTTGGGGAAGTATAGGCATCAAGTTTAAATAGCCAAACAGGTGGAAGATGATCCGAAGCCAAGCAAGTTGGCGAAATCTTTTCACGCCCGAAAACTCATCACCAAAATCGACTAATTACTAATAAGCCGCCTTAGCCATTGCTGTTGACCTATCATTATGAGTTGATGAACCATTCTCGGTTACGTGCTGGCATTTGTATGGACTCCTGGTAGGGAAACCATACAAACTGTGTAGATTTGATATCGACCCCGGTTCGCAGTCTATACAATACTACTTGATCGTACGAGACGACGTAGTGATCATACTAGCGTGTATCTTACGAAAACTTGACTAAACACTAAGCTATACTTAAAGCAGATGTTTTGTAACGAAATTTTTATAACATTTTAAGTATTAGAAATTCTTTTAAAATGGTTTGGAGTTTTGACCAGCTTTGGAAAAGACGTTATAATTGATTATAAAAACGGAGTGTGTTTCGTACCTTGATAAAATTATAAATTTCTTAGTGCTCTGTCTCGTTTTTACAACAACGAATGCGGGTCAACGAGAGAGTGACAGAATATTAGTAACCACATTAAAAATCGTGACACTAAAAATCTTTAATAACTAATTAAGTATACATAAAAATCCATTATAATTGTAACAAATTGTGTTGAATTAAATTTTGTATTAAATAAAAGCAGTCAAAATGTCAAAAGTTTTTTATGTGCCTTTATTATGTCGTTTATTTAATTATAATAATTCATGTTATTTTTCAAAGCATCAAAGTATGATTTAATAAAAATGACTATTAAAAATAAAAATAATAATAACTCGAGTGTAAACTATAAATTCAAGGATATTTTATAATAAAATATTTTATTGTAACAATCAAAACGTGAAACATCTTAAATATTCTGTTACTCTCTTCCTGACGTGGATTCGTAGGTATACCTTTTAAAAAGGAGGTCTTTTGATTATTATGTTATTAACGTAATAATCGTAAAACTAACTAAACTAAACTATTAGAAACTCATTTGTCCATAATATGATATTACAATACTTAATATATTATTGTGAAATACTTGAATTAATTACATCATTAAAATGTCGGTAAGACGCAAAACGCTAATTTCATAACAGTTTTTTGTGAATTGATTCTCCCTTTTTGTAACGTACATATTTTTATGTTAGATCTCCGTGGCCGAACAGTCTGTAGGCACAATAACGTCAGAAGTAACGGGTTCAATTCCGTGTGTTAAAAGACTTTATCAACACTGTCTTATCCGTGGAAGAGGCATGCTGAACCATAAGCTGACGCACAAATTTAGCCGACTTAAAAATAGAATTTTGTATTCATTTTTAGTCTAAAATGACATAAATAACATTTATTTCTGAGAATTTTTTTTTGAAAAACAATACAGAAATTATAAGGATTATATCTTATTAAAATATTGGACATAATAATAAAATAAAATAACGTAATACACTAAAAATATACTTGAAATAAATGATAAGGAAGTTGTATCAAATTCTGAATTAATTTTTAACAAATATTTTAAGATAAAATCTGATTTGTTTTGATTCTTGACGGCATAACCTTTTAAATTTCTATCTTCTTTATATTTCTATCTATCTATCTTCTACCTTACTTTATATTTTTATGCCTTCAACCATCGCATCTTCCTGGATTACATTATTTAATTAATTCTTTATATTGTTTTATACGTGTTGTGCTTGCGTTAGGGGGCACTGAAATACATCAATTTTTAAATGAATATAAGGCAATTGGAGGAAAATTAGCAGGACGTTCACCTAGAATAACTGCTATTAACGTAAACTAACATAAACTGGTGATAACTGGTGGAATAACATCAACCCTTCAGCCCAGTACTTGCTTGGTCGCGGCTGCGTTACTGGGCTCTTAGGAATAGGTCGCCGAGAACAATTTTCAATATTATATTATTTATATATATTGAAAATTGCTTTCGGCATAACGCCCCGCCACAATACGACTTGAGGACCTATTGAAGAGCAGACCTATTATATATATATATATATATATATATATAACATATTATATATATATTAATTAATTAAATTATCTGTGAGTAAATAGAGGTTTTTTTTATTGACAGCATACATTTATTTCAAGGTGTAAATGGTTCACACAGTCGAAACCGATATGAGTCGATTACAGGAAGTCTCAATAGTGGCCTATTATACTTCATTTAATGCTATTTTTGTGACTATCTTTCAACACATATCCTTGGGCCGGTATTTCTCCTTGAATGTTTACTCGACCTCCGACGCAAAAGTGTGGTGTTATTACAACAAATATATCTTTAGTTTAACACCTACCTGTGTTACATAAATGCTTTGGGTGCGAAAATTACAGTTAGAAGTCTTTACTTCATTCAAATATTCTAATATTATCTTTAAAGTCGTAGGTTTACGAAAGGATAACATAGCTGCATATGAAGTTTTTTTTATGGTATAGCGGACTACGGAGCAGGTGGGTCTCCTGTATGTTAAGAGAACACCAACATACATGAAAAACCGCGCCTCAGTCCGCGCATTAGTTGTGTTGCCAGCTTTTTACGGTGCCTAGGCGTGAGTCCGTGGTATCAGTTTGGACCAGCCCGACCCAATTTGTGTATAGCTTATGCTTCAGAATGGCTCTCCAACGGGTGAAAAAACATCAAGTAATTTTTTAAGACTTATGTTATCTAAATACTTGTGTGCAAAAATTACAGTAAAAAGTCTTTATTTAATTCAAACAAACAACAATTCTGACTTAACAGATTTGCAATTTCTTAGTTACAAAAATAATTTAAATTAAGAGTCTATTTGACTCTTCCAATGGCCAAAACTTGGCTATTGGACAGCCAAGTCTAACTAACAACCTAAAAAGACTTAACTAAAAGTATAACATCTTAAAAACTGTTCAGAAACACTCAGATATCAGAATATGATGCAGTCAAAAGCAAATTCCTTAAAACAATCTCCTGACAGAGCTCACTCCTTATCACAAATAATTTAGTAATATTTTGACTCACTGTCAATCGGCCATGGAGCTGAGCTTCAAGGGCGTCTTCCGCCAACATCATCCAATTTTGCTCAATTACTGAAATCCAATTAGCAGGATGCACCTTTCGCCTTTACATATTTCACTATAATCACTCGATAAATTCTTATATATTCTGAATTGCCTTTGTGAAGTCGAGAGTTGGTGGCCGTTATCAAAGCGGGTCCCCAATCTGATAAGCCGTTGTGCGTCTCTGTTACACATATCGTGTATTTTTCTCTCGTTCTGTCTAGTTTTTGTTTTGCCATTTATAGACTTAAACTATTTTACATAAATATTAAAAGACAGATTTCATTTTCAATATGAAGTATAATAAAGTTTATACATTATACATAATTATTTTATACGATTTAGTAAAAATTACTAGGGTGATGATTATATTAAATACAATTACAAAAATCCTGATATTCAAAATAAGAAAACACCGCCGCCCATTGACAACCGCGGTAAAACCCGCGCATTGGTTGTGTTGCCGGATTTTTATGACACTTATGCGGCATTTTTAAAGACCTCCGATATCCTAACTCACTCAGCGAAACACATTAGAAGCACCATTTCAAGTACAACTACTATTTCACGCTGAATATTCTGTGAGCCCGTGGTTTCACTTCGGATGAGTCGGCCTACCAAGTACGTCAGCATGGCTCTCATATGGGTGTTTAAGGCGGATTTAAAAAAGTCTTTCACTGCGAAGCTACACTACCTCTAAGTAGTTACTTATTGTATTAAAAGTTTGTAGGACGTAATACTATCTCCCCTGTGGAATCAGCCACGCTGAAGCTTATGCTTGTGGGGTCCTGTGGGGCTTGTGCGGTTGGTCCGGAGCGATTACAAAATGATGATAATTATATTAATAAACAATGAATAAACTAGAAGTAAATATATTTTAATTGTATATAAAATAAATAAAAGGACTCCAATTTAAATTTGACTAATTTTACACATATATTATAAAGATATTATGCTATAACAAGCCGGCAACGCATCCGCGTCCTTATAGCGGAGGATCGCCTTTTCTAGATGAGCATCCTGCTAGGAAGCCTAGCTATTTTAATTTAAAAAACAAACTAACTCATAATTTTCTATAATATATCTTCAATAGTTCACTAGGTACAATAATTGATATGTAATTAAAAATAACATAAGTTATAATATAATAAGTAAGATACCACGGGCTCAAAGAATACTCAGCGTGAAATAGTATTTGTACTTAAAATGATACCTCTACTTTATTTCTCTGAATGAGTGAGATTATCGCAGACCCTTGAAAGTAAAAAAAAAAGTCAGCAACACAACCAATATGAGGACTATGGCGCAGTTGTCCATGGACAGTGGTAATCTCTTACCAAATAGCGACCCAGCTGCCCCGTTGTCCGCGTAACATAAAAATGTCTAAAGAACAAAACCACAGACCTTTAGAATCAATTAATAACGTCATCTAACGTAAGTATCTCCTAAAAAACCTCTAATTTCAAAATAATTCACATCGATAATTTTACAATGATTCGGTTATACCAAAGATAAATTCTACTTATATTTTGTTGATAACTTTATCAAGGCCACGCCTATCTAAGCTAATAGCATATTAAAAATAAAATAAGTAACATTTAAGTATTTATAATTATTCATAAATTTACCCCAATAAATGTCTTTAATTTTGAATGAATTAGGAAGTCGTTTTCTATAAAGATTGGCCGTATTTATACACCACTTACCCAAAAATATAAACTTGATAGATATAACTGGACTAGCTCAGAGGTACAGTACTTTTATTTCACGCTGGTATTCTGTGAGCCCGTGGTATTTCGGAGTAGTCAGTCTAGTCAGTTCATCAGCACATTACTTGGATCTAGCATGAAATTTTTTGGCACGTACTACCACTCTGTGAAATCAGCTGTCTGCAGAGATATTTCAAAGGTAATACGAATTATAGACCTTCGAAAGAAGAGCGTACCTATCTATAAAAGGCCGACAACGCACCTGCGGCCCAGCGTGGCTTGTAGATGTCCATGGGCGTAAAACAGCTTATCCAAGGTGAGCATCCAGCTCGTTTGGCTCCCGATTTGCATAAAGAACTCATAAAATTAGAGATAATTGAATTCATTAGTTGCCATTGATTTGTCGGTACATATTAAGTTTCGATAAAATAACTATTCGATAAATCTTTTTAGTTCAGTTGTTTTAGCGTTTTTCTATTAAAATAAGCTGTGCTCTATATTATTTTTTCAACTAAAATTTTAAAATTAAGTGTCGCCATTTTTTTTTCTAAATTGACAAAGATGTATTTCCCAAATGTTTCACAAGTAGTAACAGTTTGTATTGGAAATAAATAAATATTTGGTATATATGACCTGTTATTAATTAAATGTAATTATTTTTTTAATTAATTTTAACTAATATATTAACTTTACGCTTTGTTTCTCAACTTCTCTGACATCGAGTAACTATAAGCGAGACGAACGAAAAACAATTATTTTTAACAGACCGTAAAAAACTGAATAAAAGTGCAATGTATAATATGTATTTGTACTTTATTTTTGATTTCCGCGCGATTGAGTGAATTAGATATAAAACGAACAAACCCTTTACGACCAGGACCCATTTTGTTTCAGATTTCAAATAAACCTACTTAGTATTGAAACCCTCACCTGCGACCGCTTGCCATTCCTGGAACTGGGCATATCACAGAACTTATTCACAAGAGCTCTATATTAGCACAACAAACTATGTTCACTTGGATCCAACGAAAAGTTGCGACTACCCGTTATCTTAGCGAAGAGCATATTTGAACTCCGCTGATAGTGGTTGACAGGAATAAATCTTAATTGTAATTAAATGCTATATATAAATAGGTTTGCTTAATAACAGCTAACACTCTTTATTCCATGTATTGTGTTGGGTTAAAGACTTTTTTAACATGCGGCATTGCCTTTACGATCTCTTACGAGATATGTGGGACACTGCACAAAAGAATGAAATACTCGAACGAACCTCTAGGCACCAGATTCCGGGCCAATGCCTCAGAGAGCGAACATAAATCGCAAATAATTGAAAAATTACATTCGGCCCGGGGTTCGAAACCAAAACCCTTTCGTGGTAGGCTCGTAAGACCGCTTAGCTGCTCGGTGGCTAGACTTAATCGATATGACACGAAATATACATTATCTTTAAATAGTATTTAATTATCGGTATAAAAAGAGGTGTGTTATTGTTGAAGATATTTTATTTCTCGGGTGCTTAGCGTGATACAATTTACATTAAACAAAGATTTAATTAATATTTTTAATAATTTTAAGAACGGGATAGGCCGGTCTACTGTTAAGAGTCCCGTGCACGTACGAGTACACGTCACAATCAGAGTTTCATATATGCTGCCGGCACTTTAGTTATATGCTTAATTCGCACGAGAACTTTACTCACTTATTAAAACAGTTCAAACATAATTGAACGCGACAGCATATGCTTCGGCATGGCTCTCCCACGGATAAGACTGTTAGGACACTTTCAAGCCAAAGACCAAATATAATCATGATAATGGCGTCACTCTGGGTTTTAAAACCTACGTGTTATATAAATCATAAATAGTATGATACATAGTTTGTTTATTCTCGATGGCCGTGGCTCGCTACTTTGTTGCCAGTTATCTATATGGAAAATAACTCAGAAGGTACGTTATAAGCCCATAACTTTTTAAACCTTACAAGCTTCGGGTTCCCATGGACGCTAACTCTCTACATAAAAGTCTGCCTGAGATACGTTGTTGATCTAGAAAAATTAAGATCTAGACTTGAGCATGTCCAATTATAGGAAAATAACGGAACTAATTGAGGTGATTAGTCTGATTAGCTAACAATGCACCGTCTAGAGGACAACACTGGTCTTTTTGAATAGATATTTTCGTCTATAATCTAGATTCTCCATTATATTTAGTAGTCACTTAGAACAGTATGTACATAAAAAGGTATAATGCAAAATGTATATCTGTCTATCGCATTGCTTATAAAAAAAATCGCCCAATTGTTGCTGTTTTTGTTTCTAACTTCGATATGGATCTTGCTACAATCTATTCTTAAGATTACTTGTAATTTATTTTAAATTTCTTTATAAATTGTAACGTCTCTAAAAGAAAAGAATTGTAATTAATAAAATATAATAAAAGTAAATATAACAAAGAATTTATTTTCGATCATTGATCAATAAGTATATTTTTTAAATATATAATGATACTTTTGTTAAAAACGAAGCAAAATACACCAATTTAAGAACGGAAATGTATATTTGAATATTAAAGCATGGTTAAAATCAGCTTTTTATTTTAGGGTTACAAGAAGTGCAACCACGGCATATTGCGAATTAAGTGTATGATTAATACTAAATACTTAGATTAATACTATTATAAAAAGAAGGGGATATTCTTATTTTTAAATAGAAACCGGAGAGGGCTAGAACAAAGGTGTAAATTTGACTTGCATTAGTAAAGAAGCTACAGCTACCTACAACATACGAAAATTCATAACAATTGTGATAAATAACAGTGATTCTCAAGAACGCAAACGCAGTTCAATCTCATGCCTCAGCCGCAGTGAGAGCGTGTGACCGCCATCTGTGCGTCCAAGCGAGCATTGATCTTACCATTTTAATCGTATTTTTTTATTCACAAAGCACTAAACACTTATTCACGTATTTATCTGTGACATGTCTTCGATCGCCGCGGTTCAAGTGCGGCTCAGTTCCGACTCGGCGTTCGACTGGTCGCGATAAAGGCGTGTACACAACACGTTTTTATAGATGCATTATATTGTATCCTTCCAAAACTCGATTGGTTTTTTCTGTATTCGATGCACAAGTTTTTGCATCCGCTCTGCTTTGGGTCTCTAGTGTGCGATAAATGTATTTTATGGCAATGAAAATATTCACGTTTTTGGCTTACATATTCTCAATGTGGGGGTAAAATGATAAACATTATTTACTACTATTATATATTTAATACTTTACTTATAAGATATATGTTTTAATGATTTCATAAACGTATCATTATCTTTTCAGCCGTAAGACGTCCACTGCAGGACATAGGCCTCCCCTTTGGATCTCTATGCATACCTGTCGGAGGCGACCTGCATTCAGCGCCTTCCGGCGACCTTTATAAGGTCGTCTGTCCTCATTGTGGATGGACGTCCCAC